>OX155897.1:43992884-44139596 GCA_944588485.1 Phosphuga atrata | reverse complement strand
AGACAGACAAGACTAGACAGACAAGACTAGACAGAACACTGAGAAAAAATGGCGGGCGCTAGTGAAGCAAGTGAAAAGATCTGCAATTATTGTGGGAAAACTGCAAAAGAAAGTGTTTTTTGTTTAAAATGTAAACATATTTACCACCCCGGCTGCATGGCACATAGAAAAACAAGAGGCAACTTGTGTGATCACGTATTCCAGGAACCTGAGGGAGTGACTGGACAAAACGAGGAAAACACTGCTATCAATATTAATAACAGCACTGCACTGGAAAGGGAAAATGAACTCCTAAAACAACTCGTGGCCGAAATGAAGGACAAAAACAACATCTTAAAGGAGCAAGTTACACTACTCAAAGAAAAGATTGAGGTTTTGGTCACAATTCAGAAGCGGGAAGAAAATAAACAAACAGCCCAACCTGGAACGTCGCAGGCAAGTCCTACCATCTACCGACAGAATTACATTAACATTGCAGAAGTGGATTCGCAGGTAGTACCGGCAACCCAAAGACCACCAATTTTCCTAAATCCACAAATTGAAGAATTTGCAAATCAAAGATCGTTAATACAAACAGAGAATGAAGCAGCTATGAATCAAACAACACATAACCAGAGAAAACGACCAGCCATTGGAAAAAGAATAGTTCCCGAGGAAGAAAAAACAACAGCATTCGTTGGCAGAGAAGTAACGCCAAAAATATGGATACATATCTCGAGAGCAAGAGACCATGTCAATGTTAACACCATATTGAAATATCTAGCGGATAAGTCTGGAAAAACCGAAAATAATTTTTTGGTAGAAGAACTAAAAGCTGAAAAACAAATACCGCACAACAAAAGCTTTAAAGTTGGGGTACTTATGGATATGAAAGACCAGGTTTACGAGGATTCTTTCTGGCCAGAAGGCATTCGGCACCAGAGATTCAATTTCCGTATTGAGAAGAGAAGAAGACAAGAAAATTTTCCAAGAAGAAGCAACTCGTAGAAAAATATAGTTTAATTAATCAAAATTGTCAATCAATCGGCAACTCCGTGGATCGAATCGAACAGATGATAGAACAGCACCCAGATTGTAAATTATTAATCTTAACAGAACACTGGAAAAGCAGAGAACAACTAAATACATACGTTATAAAAAACTTTAAATTAAAATCTTGTTTCTGCCGAAAGGAAGGAAAACACGGAGGAGTTGCACTATACGCTAATAAAATAATATCTAATGAACACAGAAAGGACATTAACGCAATGGCCGAAACATATGTTTTCGAATGTGCAGCGTTAGAAACTAACATCGACAAAGAGCCTGTATTAGTAATTGGAATCTACAGGACCCCCCTTTCCAATATTGAGCGATTCTTTGACAAACTATATAAACTGCTAAAGAAAGTCACTAAGGAAAATAAAAAAATCATCATAGCAGGCGACTTCAACATAAACATAATGAAGCAAACTCTAAAAAGAGAACAATTTATTCAAATGTTGGATTCCTTCAATCTTAAACTAACACTAAAGGATGTTAGTCACCCATCATCTGGTTCTTGTTTGGATAATATTGCTACAAATGTAGAGTGGAAACACTCAACGATGACAATGAATCACAACATATCAGACCATTATGCTCAGAGAATAATATTTTATATTACAAAACATAAACATAACTGTACATACAGAAACTTTTCAGAAGAAAACAAAGAAAACTTTAAAGAATACCTAAGGAGGGAAACATGGGACCACATATATAAGTTGAATAATAAGGACGTGGATAAACAATGGAATATGTTTATGGAGACATTTATTTTCGCCTTCGAGGAAAACTTCCCGAAAATATCAACACGCGGCAAACAAAACAACAAACGAATATTTGATACTAAAGAGTTAAAAGAAATATAAACACAATTGGATTTACTACAAACTCTAGCCCAATTCGACAACAACTTTAAAAAACAATACAATCAGACACACCGAAAGTACATATCCACATTAAAGGAAGAAAAACGGAAACATTTTGGAAAAATAATAGAAGAAAGCGATAATACAACAAAAGCTACATGGAAAGTGGTGAGGAAAATAGCTAATACCAAGGATAAAAATGACGAAGACCTCACAAACACAATTCCGAATTCAATCTCGATTGATAACATAAATGAGTTCTACGCCGAAAGAGCACCAAATTTATTTAAAAGTTTAAGTAGCACAGAACATTAAGATAGTATACCCCAAAACCCTAAAACAATGTTCCTTAATCCTATTACGGCAGAAGAAATTGGTACCATTATTAAAAATCAGAAAAACAATAAAAGTACAGGATACGATGGAATCTCTATGGTCATTATAAAATATATTGGAAATGAAATAATAAGCCCACTGGAACACATATTAAATAATGCCCTAGAATACGGAATATACCCCAAGCAAATGAAGGTATCAATGATCCGGCCAATATATAAAAGCGGGGAGAGGAATAATCTCAACAATTACAGACCAATAAGTCTACAAACATCATTCTCCAAATTATTTGAGAAGTTAATAACAAACAGAATTACCGATTTTATAACTCACACTAAAATATTATGCGAAGAACAACATGGCTTTATAAAGGGAAGATCCGTGGAAACAGCATGTTTTAACATTATAAAAGATATACATGTAAACTTGGAACATCAAAATATCCCTTGTGGTATCCTATTAGACCTGTCAAAGGCATATGATACAATAGACCACACGATATTAGTTAAGAAACTCGGAAAATATGGAATGAGGGGAAAAGTTACTGATCTTATTAAATCATACCTCTACAACAGAAGACAGCTAACCCAAATAAACACAATAGAGGGTCAAAGGAAATCAAGCACTAGAGTGGTAAACATTGGTATACCACAGGGCAGTGTCTTAGGGCCGATACTGTTCACCCTCTATATCAACGACCTTCCACAAGTAATAAATAGAACACAACATCAGATAATAAACTACGCGGACGATACAACTATATTAACGATAAATAAAAACATAGAAGACGTAACGACGAATTTACTTACGACAATGAACAATTTAATGAACTGGTTTACAGAAAATAGGATGGTATTAAACAAGGAAAAGACAAAATTAATTATATTCAAAACAAAACGAAACACAAGAAGAGACCCAGCAGATGTTATAATAACCAACGAAAAGATAGAGTACCAACAGTATGTCCGACTGTTAGGATTGACAATTGACAGAAATCTGGACTGGACGCAGCATACGAACGAGTTAGCAAAAAAATTAAACAGAACAGTATATGCCCTAAGAATACTCAAAAAATATATATCTACAGAGGTACTCAAGACCGTGTATTTCAGCAACTTTCATAGCCACTTAAAATTCTGTATAATGTTTTGGGGAGGAGGAAATAGCAGCAATACAGTCTTCTAAATCCAAAAACAAGCTGTAAGAATCTTAAAAGGCCTAGCTTACAAACAGTCTTGCAGAGGAGAATTCAAAACGGCACACATTCTAACCACTACAGGAACTTATATATATGAAATCTTAAAATTTACATTTAAATATCGAAACTTATTTCTTTGTCACACAAAGATCGATAATGACAAAAACACAAGAAATCAGCACAACTATATATTGCCAAGACACAAGCTAACACTCACCGAAACAGGTCCACCTTATATAAACCTCAAATTATTTAACACACTCCCCAATACATTAAGAAGCATAACAAATTTTAATAAATTTAAGAAAGAAATATGGAAACTGTTATTAGATCTAGAACCATATAATGTTACTGAATATTATTTAAAAGTATAAATATTGGATATTATAATATATTGGACACATTTCACTTAGTTTTAAGAAAATATATGTACCTATTCATTAGAATAAGCTTATATTAGGTAAACTTAGATAGTGAAATAAATTATTTTGATTTGATTTGATTTGATTTGACTAGACAGACAAGACTAGACAGACAAGACTAGACAGACAAGACTAGACAGACAAGACTAGACAGACAAGACTAGACAGACAAGACTAGACAGACAAGACTAGACAGACAAGACTAGACAGACAAGACTAGACAGACAAGACTAGACAGACAAGACTAGACAGACAAGACTAGACTGACAAGACTAGACAGACAAGACTAGACAGACAAGACTAGACAGACAAGACTAGACAGACAAGACTAGACAGACAAGACTAGACAGACAAGACTAGACAGACAAGACTAGACAGACAAGACTAGACAGACAAGACTAGACAGACAAGACTAGACAGACAAGACTAGATAGACAAGACTAGACAGACAAGACTAGACAGACAAGACTAGACAGACAAGACTAGACAGACAAGACTAGACAGACAAGACTAGACAGACAAGACTAGACAGACAAGACTAGACAGACAAGACTAGACAGACAAGACTAGACAGACAAGACTAGACAGACAAGACTAGACAGACAAGACTAGACAGACAAGACCTGACAGACAAGACTAGACAGACAAGACTAGACAGACAAGACTAGACAGACAAGACTAGACCGACAAGACTAGACAGACAAGACTAGACAGACAAGACTAGACAGACAAGACTAGACAGACAAGACTAGACAGACAAGACTAGACAGACAAGACTAGACAGACAAGACTAGACAGACAAGACTAGACAGACAAGACTAGACAGACAAGACTAGACAGACAAGACTAGACAGACAAGACTAGACATACAAGACAAGACAGACAAGACTAGACAGACAAGACTAGACAGACAAGACTAGACAGACAAGACTAGACAGACAAGACTAGACAGACAAGACTAGACAGACAAGACTAGACAGACAAGACTAGACAGACAAGACTAGACATACAAGACTAGACAGACAGGACTAGACAGACAAGACTAGACAGACAAGACTAGACAGACAAGACTAGACAGACAAGACTAGACAGACAAGACTAGACAGACAAGACTAGACAGACAAGACTAGACAGACAAGACTAGACAGACAAGACTTGACAGACAAGACTAGACAGACAAGACTAGACAGACAAGACAGAACAGACAAGACTAGACAGACAAGACTAGACAGACAAGACTAGACAGACAAGACTAGACAGACAAGACTAGACAAACAAGACTAGACAGACAAGACTAGACAAGACTAGACAGACAAGACTAGACAGACAAGACTAGACAGACAAGACTAGACAGACAAGACTAGACAGACAAGACTAGACAGACAAGGCTAGACAGACAAGACTAGACAGACAAGACTAGACAGACAAGACTAGACAGACAAGACTAGACAGATAAGACTAGACAGCAAGACTAGACAGACAAGACTAGACAGACAAGACTAGACAGACAAGACTAGACAGACAAGACTAGACAGAAAAGACTAGACAGACAAGACTAGACAGACTAGACTAGACAGACAAGACTAGACAGACAAGACTAGACAGACAAGACTAGACAGACAAGACTAGACAGACAAGACTAGACAGACAAGACTAGACAGACAAGACTAGACAGACAAGACTAGACACACAAGACTAGACACACAAGACTAGACAGGCAAGACTAGACAGGCAAGACTAGACAGACAAGACTAGACAGACAAGACTAGACAGACAAGACTAGACAGACAAGACTAGACAGACAAGACTAGACAGACAAGACTAGACAGACAAGACTAGACAGACAAGACTAGACAGACAAGACTAGACAGACAAGACCAGACAGACAAGACTAGACAGACAAGACTAGACCGACAAGACTAGACAGACAAGACTAGACAGACAAGACTAGACAGACAAGACTAGACAGACAAGACTAGACAGACAAGACTAGACAGACAAGACTAGACAGACAAGACTAGACAGACAAGACTAGACAGACAAGACTAGACAGACAAGACTAGACAGACAAGACTAGACAGACAAGACTAGACAGACAAGACTAGACAGACAAGACTAGACAGACAAGACTAGACAGACAAGACTAGACAGACAAGACTAGACAGACAAGACTAGACAGACAAGACTAGACAGACAAGACTAGACAGACAAGACTAGACAGACAAGACTAGACAGACAAGACTAGACAGACAAGACTAGACAGACAAGACTAGACAGACAAGACTAGACAGACAAGACTAGACAGACAAGACTAGACAGACAAGACTAGACAGACAAGACTAGACAGACAAGACTAGACAGACAAGACTAGACAGACAAGACTAGACAGACAAGACTAGACAGACAAGACTAGACAGACAAGACTAGACAGACAAGACTAGACAGACAAGACTAGACAGACAAGACTAGACAGACAAGACTAGACAGACAAGACTAGACAGACAAGACTAGACAGACAAGACTAGACAGACAAGACTAGACAGACAAGACTAGACAGACAAGACTAGACAGACAAGACTAGACAGACAAGACTAGACAGACAAGACTAGACAGACAAGACTAGACAGACAAGACTAGACAGACAAGACTAGACAGACAAGACTAGACAGACAAGACTAGACAGACAAGACTAGACAGACAAGACTAGACAGACAAGACTAGACAGACAAGACTAGACAGACAAGACTAGACAGACAAGACTAGACAGACAAGACTAGACAGACAAGACTAGACAGACAAGACTAGACAGACAAGACTAGACAGACAAGACTAGACAGACAAGACTAGACAGACAAGACTAGACAGACAAGACTAGACAGACAAGACTAGACAGACAAGACTAGACAGACAAGACTAGACAGACAAGACTAGACAGACAAGACTAGACAGACAAGACTAGACAGACAAGACTAGACAGACAAGACTAGACAGACAAGACTAGACAGACAAGACTAGACAGACAAGACTAGACAGACAAGACTAGACAGACAAGACTAGACAGACAAGACTAGACAGACAAGACTAGTCAGACAAGACTTTTTTTTTTTTTTTTTTTTTTTTTTTTTTTTTTTTTGCACGTGCTGGAGGTGAAAATCTGCAAACAGACACCACCCGACCCGTGTCGAGTGGTAGTGTGGGGCTGCCCCCCAAAAGGGGCGACCCACTAAAAAACCCCCACCATTCAGACCCCCCAGTCAAAACCAGAGAGAACGTGATGGAATCCAAAATTTGGCATAACTTCACCACGTTCCTCCCCCTTTCATATCCAAAGCATTCATCCATTCATTCGTTGTGCCGGGCGCGTCGTTAATCGCCGTGCCCCCCCTCACATAAGAGTTTACAATAAATTTGTGCGCCCCCTTCGCACTAAGGGGGGCCCGGCGATGGCACGCTCGGCTCGCGCGTAGCAACCCCTCGACCCGCCTTACGCTCGTCCCTTTCATCCTTCTCCTTTCTCCTCATTATATAACCTATCATTCCAGTCAGCACGCCCCATTCATACTCACTGCGGAGCATAATTCTCACCATACTCTCCTTGTTCACATTCTCTCCCACCTTGCATTCTGCGGCGCTCCTCATTCTCTCCCATCTCGTACACTCGAAGATGGTATGCTCCGCAGTGTCCTCAGTCGCTCCACAGTACCTACAGTGCGCCTCAACCAGTTTCCCGATGCGCACCAGGTAAGACCCAAAGCATCCATGCCCCGTAAGCGCCTGGGTGAGGTGATAATTCACCTCCCCGTGCCCACGGTTGACCCATTCATCGATAGTCGGAATCAGTTGCCTGGTCCAGGCTCCCTTTTCCGACCCCTGCCATAGCTCTTGCCATACACGCATTGTTTTTTCCCTTTCATTTCTAGGGTCATTACCTCCCCAAACTCTCACCCTTTCATGCGCCAGAAGGTCTAACGGGATAACTCCAGCAACGACCGCCACGGCGTCGCCAGAAACAGTCCTGTATGCGCTGCACACACGCAGCAGCATACACCTTTGCACTCTCATCAGTCTCGCTCTATAACATTCAATCCTGAACGCATTTATCCATGCCGGCACCCCATACAGGAGAATGGAGTGCACGACCGCATTCATAACCCTCCTCTTGGAGGCCAACGGCCCACCTATGTTGGGCATCAGCCGTCCAAGGGCTCTCACACATGCTGTAGCCTTGCTCACCACCCGGGTGACCTGATCGGACACCCTGAGATTTCGCTGGAGCTCTACCCCAAGGTATCTTACAGATTCCCGAGCCGGTACGTCAACTGTCCCCATTCGCACGGTCAATTCACGCAGCTTTCTTCTCCCAATTAGCAGGACCGCCTCGGTTTTGTGGGGAGCCAGAGCAAGCCCTTTTTCCCCCATCCACCGATCAATCCTACCAATTGCCTCATTTATTATCGCTTTCAGACTTTCTTCCGTTCTTGCGACAGCGACCACCGCTAAGTCATCAGCGTACCCTACGAGCGTAACCCCGTCTGGCAGCCTCAATCTCAAAACCTCATCATAAAATATGTTCCACAGTATCGGCCCAAGAACCGAACCCTGTGGAACACCCGCACTCATTTTGAAGATTTTACCTTCCACAGTCACTATCTCCCTGTCATTCAAGTAGCTCCCCACCATCTTTCGAAGGTAGGGAGCTACCCCCTTTAGTTCCAAAGCCTCCATGATTCCGCCCCATGGGACCGAATTGAAGGCATTTTTCACGTCCAGGGTTACAAGCACGCAGTAGCTACGGGTACGCCATGGACCCGTATTTGCTAACCTTGCTCTCTCTATCACACGCATCATTGCGTTCACCGTAGTGCGGCCGCCTCTGAACCCATACTGTTCCTCTGAAAGACCCCCTGCCCTCTCGAGATCCTCATTTATCCTAGCTCCGATCATACTCTCAAACACCTTCGCTATCCCATTCAGTAGGCAGATTGGCCTGTAATTAGCTTCCTCTCCTTCCTTTCGCTCTTTTTCAATCATCACCAGTCTCGCTCTCTTCCACTCTTTGGGGAAACTGCCATTCATCAACAATTCATTCATCATGCTCAAGCACATGTCCTCACACACATGCCCAAACACCTTGCACGCTTCCGGTGGAACACCATCAGGACCCGGCGCTTTTCCCTCCTTCATCCGGCCAACTGCACTCTGCAGTTCGGCCGGAGTGAAAAGGGGCGCCGATCTCCATCCCACGGGTTCCAGCCAGTTCATTCGCTCATGTACTGGGAACAGCTTCTTGTCAGACAAGACTAGACAGACAAGACTAGACAGACAAGACTAGACAGACAAGACTAGACAAACAAGACTAGACAGACAAGACTAGACAGACAAGACTAGACAGACAAGACTAGACAGACAAGACTAGACAGACAAGACTAGACAGACAAGACTAGACAGACAAGACTAGACAGACAAGACTAGACAGACAAGACTAGACAGACAAGACTAGACAGACAAGACTAGACAGACAAGACTAGACAGACAAGACTAGACAGACAAGACTAGACAGACAAGACTAGACAGACAAGACTAGACAGACAAGACTAGACAGACAAGACTAGACAGACAAGACTAGACAGACAAGACTAGACAGACAAGACTAGACAGACAAGACTAGACAGACAAGACTAGACAGACAAGACTAGACAGACAAGACTAGACAGACAAGACTAGACAGACAAGACTAGACAGACAAGACTAGACAGACAAGACTAGACAGACAAGACTAGACAGACAAGACTAGACAGACAAGACTAGACAGACAAGACTAGACAGACAAGACTAGACAGACAAGACTAGACAGACAAGACTAGACAGACAAGACTAGACAGACAAGACTAGACAGACAAGACTAGACAGACAAGACTAGACAGACAAGACTAGACAGACAAGACTAGACAGACAAGACTAGACAGACAAGACTAGACAGACAAGACTAGACAGACAAGACTAGACAGACAAGACTAGACAGACAAGACTAGACAGACAAGACTAGACAGACAAGACTAGACAGACAAGACTAGACAGACAAGACT
The DNA here is from genome assembly GCA_944588485.1 of Phosphuga atrata. NCBI lineage: Eukaryota > Metazoa > Arthropoda > Insecta > Coleoptera > Silphidae > Phosphuga > Phosphuga atrata. The sequence goes on along the minus strand of OX155897.1, from coordinate 44,129,662 downwards.
AGACAGACAAGACTAGACAGACAAGACTAGACAGACAAGACTAGACAGACAAGACTAGACAGACAAGACTAGACAGACAAGACTAGACAGACAAGACTAGACAGACAAGACTAGACAGACAAGACTAGACAGACAAGACTAGACAGACAAGACTAGACAGACAAGACTAGACAGACAAGACTAGACAGACAAGACTAGACAGACAAGACTAGACAGACAAGACTAGACAGACAAGACTAGACAGACAAGACTAGACAGACAAGACTAGACAGACAAGACTAGACAGACAAGACTAGACAGACAAAACTAGACAGACAAAACTAGACAGACAAGACTAGACAGACAAGACTAGACAGACAAGACTAGACAGACAAGACTAGAGAGACAAGACTAGACACACAAGACCAAACAGACAAGATTAGACGTACAAGACTAGACAGAAAATTCCAGACAGACAATACTAGACAGACAAGACTAGGCAGGCAAGTTTTGACAGGCAAGACTAGGCAGGCAAGACTACACAGACAGGACTAGACTTCTTTTTCTAAATATTTTTTAAGCATTGACCAATTACTGTAAATGCACTGAACAATCTCTTTATTTATGTGACCGATAACTATGTTTTTGAATGAATCAAACATTATTCTTCTTATTTTCTAAAATTTTTAATTTCTGATTCGATTATTATTTAAACAGAAAAGTATCGTTTTTTGCAATTACTTGCAATATAATAATACATAAATAAATTCATTTTGTACAGGCATGCAATTTATTATTTTCTTTGTGCAATTTCTAAAAGGACCAATCACTGTACTGTTTACCCCTCATCCACATTGTCCTCATCATTGTATAATGAAAAGCAGAAAAACTGAGGTGAGTTTGTTTTATGATGATGTTACCAAAATATTACTTACGCTGAGAAAGCAATTACAAATTTATCTATACATACAATTAATGATTTTTAATTGTTAATCTTCATTTGAAATTCAATATAAACAAAGTTACAAACATCTCGTAAACATGGCTATGTCATGCTTGTTGCGTTTAGCAAAACCCTAGTATGGTCTAGTCTTGTCTGGTCCTGTCGGTTCTTCTCCGTTCTTTTCCGGCCTTGTCTAGTCTGTTCTTGCCTCCACTTGTCTGGATTGAATGATTTAGTCTAACGTTATCTGGTCTTGTTTGATGTTGCCTGTTTGTCTGGTCCTGACTAGTTTTGTCTGGTCCTGTGTTGCTCTTGGCCAGTCCAGTATAGTCCTGTATAGTCCTCGCGTTTGTGTCTAGTATTACAAATTCTTGTCTAATCCTATGTAAAGTAGTCTAGTCGAGTGCCCAGTTTCCGCCTACACAGGCCTTCGAAAATGGTGGCCCGCATGAGGCCCGCGTCGACATTTTATGCGGAGCGCGAAGTATTTGCTAAATTATTTTAATTACAAAAAGAAATAGTGTATAATGCAAACCAAAACAAAGTGAGTTGCTTTTGGAATGGCGTTCTAAATATTACTTCGCTGAGAAAACAATTACAAATATATCTAGTACTCTATACATAGTACCCACAATGAATGATTTAACCTTTACTCTACCCAACATTAACAAATCTACAAAAATACCGAAAGCATGGCTATGACTTGATTATTATGTTTACCAAACCTGATATCTACTTTATTATATACCTGCCACTATTTTATAGACACTGTACATTTACCTGTGTTCTCTAAAAATGTTTCGTTTTACAAGTACTGTATATTGTCCGCTTCTATAAAAAAAATATACATATACATGTACATTTTTGTACATTTTTTTAATGCAGCCCGCGGTTAAATTTTCATCTGCACTGTGGCCTGATAGCCTAAAGATTTGCCTACCCTTGGTCTATGTTGTAAAGTAAGTAAGCACAGTAACGAAAACAGCAAGTATAATCATAGATAATGTACTTGTAAGAAGAAATCTACTTGTCGCAGTCACGGTGGAAGATAATAATATAACGAATCATAAGTTTATTTTGGTAACCATAGTTTTAGATATTTTAAAGCACAGAAACAAGAAACTAAACTATTATTACGTGAGAAACTTTTGTTCACCTAATAAACTGTCTTCAACAAGCGCTTCAAATCGTGGCCGGAAATATATAATATAAGTGATTGCGACCAATGCTTTTATGAAATTGCTACAATACTATATATGAGCCGTTTATTTTAAAAGTGACCTAACTCTATTTATGTTCGAATCGAGTTATTAAATGGTTTGCGTTGGATAAAATTTAAAAATATAGGTAACAGAAAACATAGTTGAATAATGTTTTGGTGTTACTAATGGTGTCAAATTTATTACCCCAATTAGCATATTTAACGTTTTTTAAGAAATAATATGTTTTTCAATGAAAAATGAAATCACGTTTCCAATTCTTAAGAAAACAGAAGTCCATCCATACATAAATTAAATTTTCCTTGAAATAAAGATAAATGTATACACTTTTATGTTATAAAATCAAAAATGATAAATAACAGTTATTAAATAATTTTAACATTAAAATTAATATTGTTTTATTAATTATTATTCAGTCTTCTCTAGTTTGTGTATGCAGGAGGGCTTTAAAATAATTATTGTGGACAGGTGGTATACAATGTGGTATGCAAAGGTGGTAACAAAAGAAATCATTGTATTTGAGGTTTGTGAGTGGTCTCGTATTTTTTTGTAGTTTTTTTAATTTTTACATTAAAATTCATATTCGATGATTCAGAAGTTTTCTTTTCATGTGAAGCCATTAGCAAATCGAAACTGAAATTAAATTGTTTGAGATCACATACAATTCAATTGCATATTTTCATATCGGTTTGAAACTCTCATAATGGAACACCACTTTCAAAATAAACTTTTTCATCGCTTCATTAACCCAGCAAATTCTGCTGTTACAAAATCTTAATTATTTTAAATATATTATTTTTAATATATACTAACAAGTTACTTCAGAATAAAAAGATCAAGTAAAAATCTAACTATTATGGTAGCTAACTCGATATGTTTGAAAAATGGACTTAGGCCACTTTCAAAATAAACGGCTCATATATCCAAATTCTGCCAAATGAAGATAATTAAGATTAAGAAAAGAAGAATTTAAAAGACATACGCATCATCTAAAAGAAATATCCAGTATTGAAAGACCTTTACACCTTAAAGAAGAAAATTCATCAAACCATATTAGCTACTACTAGAAGAAACTTTTATAAGAAGAAAGTAGATAAATCAGCCAATAAACAAAGAACTTTATGAAAAACAGTAGATGAACTGGTAAATAAATGACGGAACAAACAAGATATCTATATTAAAATTAACGATACTATTTTAAAAGATCCAGATACAATAGCTGCGATGTTCAAAGGTTTTCTTTAAGGCTGCACCTGAAAGGATACCCCCCTATAACTGTGGAAAATGATGATCTGTTCCAAAATAACCAGTCTATGTATCTAAAAGAAATCACTCCCTATGAGATGACTATAAATTTAAATAAACTGAAAAATAAAACAACTTGTGGCCCAGATTCAGTTCCTGGTAATATAAGGAATTTCAATATGGATTGATGAAACGTATTATACATATTATTAACTGTTCGTTTGCTACTGAAAAGTAGCCGAATATTTTAGTCTTTCCAGTTTTCAAAAAAGGAGATCGTTCGGATATAAATAACAACAAACCAATATCGTTGGAGTCCGTATTGGCCAAGATCTTAGAATATCAAATGGAATTTAGACTAATGCATTTTATTGCAAAGCACAATCTTATACCAAAAGAACAACACGGATTTTGTAAGAACAAATCCACCACTACGGCAATAAACGAAGTTTACAATAAAATTGTTAGAGCTATGCACTATTACAGAAGCTACACTCATATGGTATTAGAGGGAAGACAGGCCAATTGGTTGAAGTCGTATTTGGACAACAGGAAACGGCACATCAAAATTGATTCAGCGTGGAGGATTGGCCTGTCAAATGCTAGTGTTGTGAACTTAGGTGTACCTCAAGGAAGTATTTCAGCCACGTTGTTATTTTCTCTATACACAGAGGATATGATTAAATATAAGTGACAAAAGCAGTACACCGCCTTCTACGCCGATGAAACGAGCGTTATATTCTCGGAGGGATATTTGGCCGAAGCAACCAAACAAGCTAATACCACAATAGAGAAGCTTTACAAATGGTTCTGCGTAAATATCTTATTTCTTAATACCAGTAAAACAAACTATGTAGTGTTTGAGTCTAGTCGGGGATTCCCATCAAATGATATTTTATTTAAAATGGGTGACTGCGAATTAGAACGACATAAGAAAGTGAAATTTCTGGAGATATATGTAGACGAGCACATAAAATGGAATATAACTACATAAGAGATAATTATAAAGTACATACATAGTACACAGTTAGTTAATACAATTGCGCCAAACTGTGAGAGAAGATAGACTTCTTAATGGCTATCATGCAGAAATCCATTCCGTCTTGGCGTATGGCATGTTTGTGTGGGAAAGTTCATCAAAAACTGGTTGCTCTACTTTAAAATGTTAAAAATTCTTTTTCTTCCATGTATATGTTACAGTTGAAGTATAAAATTCAGTTAGTGTATACATCCACCAGTCAATGTATAATTTCTACGTATATTTTTTGACAAAGTATCAATTGAGAAATAAAGATGCATACTATATCCAATTAAAGTATTCAACACAGCGATAATACTTTCAAGGCGGGGCATTAATAAAAGTTTGAAGTTTTGAAGTTTGAAAATCTAACCTTAGAATGTAAAAATTGTGCATATTATGTTAACAAGGAAAAAAACTAATACTTTTAAATTAATTCACTTATGTTATTATAATTATTAAATTTTAGTTATTAATAATTAACTAACCTATCTAAAATAAGATTCAACTAAGCATCGTTCTTTCCCTCAAGATAATTCTGAGTCTTATTGCTCCGCCGAAGCTGCTGGCCAAATGTTAAATTTAGTGGTAACAAATTCTACACTGTTCCTCATCCTAGGCATAGCAGTCTTCATAATTATATCATCCGTTGTTGCCTTCTTTGCAATTATTCATTACTGCAAAAAGGTTAAGGTTAAAGAAAGCGCTATGAAAATGACAATGGTTCTAACAGGATTAGAAGACGAACCCTTAAACCTACTAAAATTATTGCAAACTTAGCTGAATTAAGAATTATAAAAGAAGCTAATATGAGGCGAGGGGGAATTCTGGGTTACGGCGCATTTGGTACTGTATTTAAGGGAGTTTGGGTTCCAGAAGGCGAAAGCACTAAAATTCCTGTGGCTATTAAAGTATTACGTGAAGATACTGGTGTGAATACTAGCAAGGAATTCTTGGACGAATCTTATATTATGGCTACTGTCGAACATACAAATTTATTACAACTCTTAGCTGTTTGTATGACTTCACAAATGATGCTGGTAACTCTGTTGATGCCTCTAGGATGCTTATTAGATTTCGTAAGGAAAAATAAGGAAATAATTGGTTCAAAATCTATGTAATCTTGGTGCACCCAAATTGCTAGAGGTATGGTTTATTTGGAAGAGAAAAGGCTTGTTCACAGAGATTTAGCAAGAGATCTACTAGCACTTCATTGCAGAAATCATTTCTGTTAATATAGTTATAGGTGATTTTTAACTGTAATGTAATATTCATAAATTAATTTCTGTATACTTTGTCTGAACGATTCAGTTAATGTAAGCTTTTACCAGTGACTGTATACACCGACTGAGTTAACGCTTTCACTGTAACATATATACATTTGAGAAGCCACCTGTTACATATTTAAAAATAGACATATAATTGGTCCTCGAGAAGCTCTTCACGGCTACAAAACACAAAATTGTCATAATCTAAAAACTCATTTCTGTAACTTCTTCAATTTGTCATAGGTAAGAATTGAGGAAAAGATTATTCTACGTCTTTTTCCAAATTCGGTTCTCTCTTTCGTGCCTTTCTTTCTTTCATTATGTCTCTCATCATCGCCGTTATTGCGTTCCAGTCTGTTTCTGTTCTAAGGAGTAAGTCTGCCACGTTTGTTGTTGAAACTACTATGCCGCATAACTGACTTTCTGTTGGTCGGTAGCCGGTCCATTTTACGCAATAAAAGATGGTATGTTCGGCGGAGTCAATCTTCGGACAGAACCAGCAGATGGGGATCCAAAGTCAACATACATAGTAGTCAACCTGTCCCCACTTTCTTTCCTTCCGATATCACTCTGAGACCCATTTTTCTGTTAAGGGCCTCTAACTTGTTTCTGTAATAGGAATGCTTAAGCGCCTGTAACCAGATTGGTGCCCCGTACATGATAGTTGAAACAGACAAGACTAGGCAGGCAGGATTTTTTTTTTGAAGTACGTAGTTGATGGTTATACACCTATCTTTTGTTCTTTCGCGTCATCTGTTATTTTGGATTCCATAATATAATGAATATATTGTTGTGTCTTAATCCAGTTTTCTTTTGCTTTGAGCATATGTCCAGTTATCGTTCTCGGGTTGATTGGTACTTCTAAATTGGTTGTGATTTTATGCCTTTCCATTTCCCACCGAGAACAGTAAAAGATTGTATGGCTCACGGTATCGGTCTCTCCGCAGTATATGCACTGGTCGTTGGAGGCTCTGCCAATTGGATGCAGATAGTCCTTAAAACAGCCGTGGCCGGACAGGGTTCAAATTTAGGGATAAGTAGTCTGGTCCACTCTCCTTTAATGCCTTGCTGACACCTTTGCTGCCATTCTTCAATTAGTTCTTTTTTGGCCATTTTTTTAAAGTTTGCTGCGACCTGTCTCCTGTAGTTTTCTTTGCTCTTCCACAAGCAAGTCGATTGGCGGGATACCAGCGATTATAAAGACTGCCTTACTTGATATTGTGCGGTAAGCGCTACATATTCTTAGAGCCATTTTACTTGGCACTGCAAGGAGATTTTGGGTATTGCTCTGTTTTTCCAGTGCTCTGGCCCAAATTGGTGCTCCGTACATCATAGTGGCCTGTACTGCGTAGCTGAGCAGTCGGCGTTTTCTGCTCATGGGACCTCCAATGTTGGGCATTAGTTCCTGTATGAGGCAGGCAGGACTAGACAGAGGAGACTATACAGACAAGAGTATACAGCCAAGACTAGACAGGTAAGACTGGACAAACAATACTAGACAGGGGTTAGACAGACAGCACTACAGAGACTGGACTAGACAGACAAGACTAGACAGATAGGATTTAACGGATAAGAGTAGAAAGAGAAGACTAAACAAAGAAGCCCAGATAGAAAACTAGATGGACAAGACTAAACAGACCGGACTGATACTACAGGACAAGATAGGCAAGGTTAGACACACAAGACTAATATTTTACGGAATTCATAATTTGTCAAATAGGATTTCCAGTCTTTTTTCTAAAGCAGCCTTACAAGGCACTGAACTAAAAAATCACACAAATGTACTAGACACTGATATCTAGGCAAAACTGGATAGACGTAACTAGGCAAACAATTCTAAACTTGAAAAACAATTCTAAACCTTGACTAAACTTGACAAAAAAAAAACTAGACAATAATATTTAGGCGTGATGATAAATAGACACACAAGACAGTAACTAAATTAGGGTAGGTATTAAATCTATTTATTTTTGTATTATTCTTCATTATATCTGGATTGATTTGTATAAATTTGTTTTCATTTTCGCATTGTGACAGTAATGAACGTGATTACTTGAAAGATCTTTCAGAATGATTTGAAGACGTTGTTGTAATCCGTTGGGGTAGAGAAGAATAAACTTTTTAATTAAATAAGTTTTTCGCGGCCCAGCAAACTGCACATTATTTGTAAAGTTTCCGCGAACTTTTGACGGTAAATGTACATATCAAAATAATAAACGACGTTAGTTGTCGTTGCCACAGTTGAGGCCATTAACTTAACTAACAACTGCGAAAACTAGAAACCAAAAGTTAATTTAATAATATAATTGTCTGCCATACAGATAAAACTTAATGTCAGCACTTATCCGAGAACGCCCCTTTGACTTTACATCCCTCACACGTGTGTCGCGCCCCCATTTATATGACATCATTCCTCAAAAAAATTATTACGCGAGTAAAAAAAAAGCGTTGAGAAAAGGTCGCAAATCATCTTGAATACGCAGCAATAATAGGATAATAAAAAAATAAATATATTTTAGCTGGTACTTATATTTAGTGCCCTGAGCCGCTTGTAAAATAATCTTATCGTTGCAATTATTCCTGCCGAAATTACCATACTTTTATCACGTAGAACAGCTATCTTCCGGCGATTCCGCAAACTTGTGTTTAATACGAAATTACGTACGGACCGCATGCCTCAATGTTAATGGCGCAATTTAAAAATGGCTATTAAAATTTGGCAAATTAAATTACACCATACATCAAGAGATAAATGTGTAACGGCTATTACTACTCGCCGCTGTACCACTAACCCCTCGAGAATTCCAACTCTCACAGCAAACCAACAAAAACAAGGAAACGAATTAAGGAAACATTAATAGCAAATGGTCTATTTCTATTATAGATTTGAAACTATTATAGATTTGAAGTTGAACTAATAAAGTACAATGACAATGAAAAAAAAAAAACTTTTTCTTCTTCACCACGGTTTTATTAACTTTGCATCAGCTCAAGGTTTCTTGTCCCTTCAAGATTTCTTGTCCTTCTCTCCGTTATTGTCTGCTCGGAATTTTAAACCAACTTGTCGAGAAGCTAGAGACTTGAAAATTTAAGCAAAGCTCAAAACTGGATTACTGAGAATGTAATATATTAATACTTTCCATACAATTTTACTTTAATTAAAAAAAGTATTCCATAAAAGAAAATGTTCTAATGTAACATATCAAAATTTTTACACCACCATTTAGACAATGTAAAGGCCTATCCAAAACGAGAATAAAAAATGGGGGTTGCATTAAAAAAATGTCAATGACGTCACAGCGTAAACACCAATGACGTCACGAAAAAATTTTTTACGTCATAACTTGTATTTTGGAAAACAAAATTGACGGGTCCGAGCGATTATCCCAAACGCAATAAATAAAGAAGTTATTGGTTTGATTCCAAACTTTACTAACATATACAATAACACCACTCTGGAAAAAAAGTCTAGAGGTTTTAACAACAAGGTCTTGGTGGCCAATAGTGAACCTTTTCGAGAAGTGACAAGGTCAGGAAATTCAGGCAAGAGAAATCAGGCAAGATGGAATCGTTACTTGTGTGCACGTAGCGCCGTCTTGTTGAAAATAAACGTCGTCCACATCAATATCTTCCAATTCCAGCCATACAAAATAATTAAGCATCGTTTTATAGCGCAATTTTTTCACAGTAACAGTTGCTCCAACATCATTTTCAAAAAAACAAGGTCCAATGACCCCACTAGACCAAAAACCGCGCCAAACATTCACACATTGATAATGGATAGGCTTTTCAATAATAATTCTTGGGTTTTCCGAGCCCCAAATGCGACAATTCTGTTTGTAACTTTCGATATGAAAATGGGCCTCTTCACTCAAGATGATTTTTGATGAAATTCCGGATCGGTTTGGTGCATTTCAAGTACCAATCAGACGTTATTGATAGTCGCTAGGCATGAGTTCTTGTGTTAACTGAACTTTAATAGCCTTAATACCCTAGTCCTAGTCTATATGCAAAATACGGTGTAATGTCGTTTGTGGAATGCCCAATTCTAAATATCGACGAGAAATGGACAAACCTGCGTTTTGCTCATCATCGTCACTATGGGCTACAACAACAATATTCTGAGTTCTTGAGCTATGTGCACGAGTTCGGTTCTTCACGTCACTAGCTTGTACCAACAGCTCAAACTTTTCCACCAGTTTCACAATTACTGGCCGAGAAGCCGAGAAGGTGCTTTACGACCACTCAAAAATGCTTTAGTTTTGCAAACTGTATGTGTGACGTATGACCGATGTATGACCGTATGTGTGACCGTTACTGTCAGTGTATTTTAGCACTCCATATTTATTTCTTAATTAATTTCAAGAATTCTCAAATACCGTATTTAGTTTAATAAAACCGCACATCTGATAAAAATACTAATAAATGGCGCTAAATACTAATAAAAGAAAGAACGCAGGCTTTCTTTCTGTTCAAGATCCCGTTTTTTGAAGAAAAGCTAAATGAAAATATGTTTGCCTTTGTCAGAATAATTTGATGAAAATGAATCTGATGAACATATTAGTACAGTTGAAATGCCTTAGATTGTTAATTTTATTGTGTTTGTTGATTTTTTTGTGAAGGTTTGCAATAAACGCTACGCTTCAATAGACGCAGCCCTCTAATAATAACAGCACCAAGCATCATGAATAATTAAGGTTGCGGCGTTTATTAGATTCAATATGGTATACAGTATTAAGAATATTACGTATCAAATGCATTGGTCACATTTGACTTATATGTAATCTCTTGTCATTGCGCTGGTGTTAAAATCGTTTTGAAAATGGTTCTCTCAGTTGAGGAAAAAATGAGGCAATTAAATTTAGGATAAACCAACAGATAATAGTAGATTACACCATTAAGCCAAAACTGTTAAGAGCTGATGTTGTTAGAAGTTATTGAATTTATGAAATCTGTGGAATGAGCATTATACTAATATCTACCTAGATTGAACTAGTAAATCAAAATTTTGTCAAGATCTGATTACAAGAACTGAGTTTATGAAAACTATCAAATATACATTATATATAAGTAGTCGTAGAATATGTAGGTTGTAGTAAATTACACTAGTGAGACACATCTTATTGAGAGCTGATTTGATTAATAGTAAATTAATTTCTGAGCTATCAACTATTTCTTCTATTAATTTAAATAATTTCTTAGGACATCCTACATAAAAACTAGTAAATTGAAGTTGAACTTATTTTATCAATAGTAATGCATTTATAACTACTGAATCCCTATATGCCTCTCGCTGTATATTCGGGAAGTGAGTAGTAGACTTTCAATGTTTCTTAACGATCCGGCCGTCTGAGAACATCGCAGGCTGTTTGCCTGGGTTCGTTATGGCAGCCACTAACATGATCTAAATAATGTATGCAGCTCTTATATCGGCCGCTGCACGGCTTTCAACATTATACGTCTTAATTAAATTAACAAGCTCAAGTTATAAAACCCATATGCAAGCTCAGGACGCACACTCAATATCACAGCCTCAAAAAATTTTTAGAAACAATTTGTATATAATTCAAGATTTGACTACTACCTGATTATAACTACTACCTATCATTTTGTTAAGTTAACAAGGTTCTAATGCCTTTCCTCCCCAGAGAACAGAATGACTACCTGAATTAGTCTTCTCGGTATAATTTTGTATTGTATACCTAACCGTCTCTAGTTCTGCCTAACGCCTTGCTACTTATTACTTACTCTTCAATACATGTTATTCTCAATTTAGTTTGTTTGACTAAGTTTAAAAACAGTTTCGAAAAGTTTCGATTTCTAAGTACTTGTAATAGCTTATATATCAAGTTTGTTACGTTTTGTCACTCGTAAAGAAACGAAATGTAGAAAAATATAAGAGAATTAGAATTTATTAATGCATGTGGTATAAAGTCCGCTGATCATATGAGTTTGTGGAAGAAGGAATAAATGAGGCGGCAGACGGCACGTGCATCTGCAGCAGCATCATAGGGATGGCAGCGTCGGCAGCGGCGTCGGCATCGGAGGCAGTCGGTAATAGTAGAGAAGCAAAAAGGAGCTTCCGGGCCGCCGCATTGCAGTAAATCCGGGCGAGACGCGACCCACAAATCGGTACCCATACCCATACACATACACAGAAGAGGGGCCACAGCGAGGCAGGCGGCGGCTATTAAACTCCCCGAATTTTCAAATGTAATATCGAAGAGGTTAATTAGTTCCACGCCCATTAAACTCTTTAATTTATTTAAATTGCCAATTATAACAATAACAAGTTTAAAGAAACTCTTACACCATATATTTCATACAATTCCTAAATTAAATTAAAAAGTTTTAATATCCATCCTATGGAATTTATTTATGGTGTTTTCTTTAGTCCCGGCGTGGATGATATTTACTGTCCGCAATTTATGGAAGATTTATTTAAGATGAAGCCGGAGACGCCGGCGAAAAGTAATATTCTATGATCTACAGTCCTGAATATTTCAGCATAAAACATCGAAAATTATTTATAATATAATATATTATTCAGTAAGCTAGAAATATTATTAGGCTTACACGGAGTAGGACGGACCAGTCAGTCAATATTTAATTAGACTAGACTAAATTATATAAAGCTTATAAATCTTAACACTAAAATTAAAGCCAACGTGAGAGTAATGGTTTGTTTTGAAAATGGGACAGAAAATAATTAAATTAAAAATAAAAATTTTATTCTTCAGAACTAATCAAATAAGCCTAGATAAGGTCAGATTAATAACACTGGAGAGGCAAGTTAAGACGCAAAAAGATTGGACCCAAAATATTAGATGAAGAAGACTAGTCTAATCTAAAAGAGTAGAGACTAAATAGATAAAATTAAACAGATCCGAGTAGATTAGATTCAGATGGAGTTTAGGTTTTGTTTGTTTTTGGATTAATTAAATTATGGTAATTCATGCGTTGATTAATTAGAATTTACAATTAGTCTTGTTTGTCAGGATCCTAAGCAAATAAACCTCAGGCATTAGTAATACATTATCCCGTCTTTATGGTATACGAAAAATTGGAAGCCAAAGCTAATAGAATTTGGATATAAGCGTCAGTGATATTCTTATGTCTTTAATAGTGTTAAAGCCGTACAAAACTAGTCTTTTCAAATACAGTCCTAAGCTCTTAACAAAAATCTTGTCCTTTCAAGTTATCCTTTCCTTTCGACGCAAATCCCCTCGCCTTCGCGACAGTATTCCTATCTAAAAAGGACTTCTAAGCAATATTACCCCCTCAACAGAGATCTTAGTATTCTCACTTGCATTATAGTCTAAGAAAGGAAGTGAAAGTCTTTTTTTGGGTATTCTGAAATTACTTTAATCCAGAAACTTTTATGGATTGTTACGTCTTGTTAATTTGCAATATCTATAAGTAGTTGATTTTTTATGTGAATTGCCAGCTTAAGTGTCTCGCAATTTGATGTTTTTAGTAACCGTAAAAGTATTTTTATCTGTAGTAAATTGCAAGCTATGACAGAAATATTAATTTGTAAATGTTGAAATAAAAGAAATTTAGTGGTAACAAAATGGGGTAATGATATAAAATTAAAAGTTTAATTCGAACTGTTTGCTTGCATTTTGCATTAGGTTTTAAAGATTATGCAAGTAGATATTTTAAAATGTTCGACTTAATATTTTGTGTGCTCTTGCAACATTTCATTGACATTTTATTTTGTTTATATTTAGCGTGAAAATTTAGTTGAAATTATTGATTTTTTTATATTATTCCAAAATTAATTTCGTTTTTTTTTATGTGAATAGGCCATCTAAGGACCACGTTCCAATTTCAATTCCTAATTCTTTGTTCTTTTCTTTTCTTGCAGTATTCTTTCATCTGTTCACTATGTTTTTTTTCTGACGTCAGACCATTTTGAACCAGTCTTCTTAGCTGCCCTGTCTTGGAATCCTCCCATTTTCAATATTATTTCCCGAAAGGCTTCTCTGCTTCTGTTTGTATATTGTTTCTTTCTAAATCCTTTTTTATTTCGTTGACTCAGCTTGTTGTGGTCTTTTTATGCCATAGATATGTAAAAATCTTACTGGTTAATCTGCTGTCTTGCATTCGAAATAAATGTCCGAAAAACATGAGTCTTCTTTTGCTCATTACTTTTATATATACTTCAGCATTGCATCGTAATTTCCAACCTTCTGCTGTGTTTTGTGGTCCTAATATTTTCCTTATAATTCGCCTTTCTAATAACTTATCTAAATTGTAGTTTAGTGCCAGACATTCACTTGCATATAGACATTCTTGCTTCACTACTGTATTATAATGCCTTATTTTTGCATTTTTGGATAAGCATTTCTTATTGTTGAGGTCTTTGTTGATACCATATGCTCTACTCATTTTATGTAACCTATCCTATTGTCCTATTATTTAATCTGTTCTATTGCAGATTTTTCCAAAGCATTTTCTTGGATTAGCTCTCCTAGATATTTGAATTTTTTTATCTTCTCTCTTTGGCCAATATCTGTTTTCAGGATTTTTGGTGCATCTTAATAGTTCGTTAAGAATTTTGTTTTTTTTTTTAAGAAATTCTTAAGCCAGTTCTTCAGGCTATTTCTTCCAAAAGATTTATTTGAGTTTTTGCACTTTTCACATTTTCGGAAAACGTAGCAAAGTCATCTGTAAATGCATGACCGTTTATTTCGATCTTTTTTCTTCCTCTTTGTAACGTTATCGGCGAAATGTTGTGCTCAATAAGTTTTTCGTTCCAACTTCTTACTGCTTTCTCTAACAAACAATTAAAAAGAATAGGTGATAAGCCATCACCTTGTCGTACACCTGTTTTTATCGTAAAGGCTGCGAAATTTCTCCCATAAATTTTACTTTGCAGACAATATCTGTAAGCGTTTCACGTATTAGGTTTTCCAGTTTAGACTTTATGCCAAATTCTAGAATTGTTTTATCTATTGTTTCTCAATCAACAGAATCAAAGGCTTTTTTGAACATAATCTACAAACATAACTACAATGTCCTTTGAAATATTTCGTTTTTTATTATTAGTAGTTTTTATCATTTTATCATTAATATACACAACGTTATTCTGAATTATATTATCATTATACACTTTGACTACTTAATTTCCAGATTTGTTTGTTATGGTTTTCATATCCAAAACTAATACTGATTTTGAAAATTTATACAAAATTATATCAAATTTTAATTACTTAATTAGAGTGGAGACTAATCTTATATTTTAACCGAGCTAGCTTTTTCTGTTTAATAGTCCTTATATTATCTCGAATGTGCAATCTTCACGATTTAATCCTATGTATTTATTCTCGTTGGACTTGTAAAATTATGTGTGTGTGTTTAGTAATAGTACGTTAAAAGGTGCACTGGAGTGGCCTGCCCTGCTAACTATACAAATAGAGTAATAAAAGATTTCGAACACTACATAAATGCCCAGGCTACATGATAAGAAGCGATATAGTCCTAGTTGGAATGGATAGCTTGTATGTTTGTTGTAACCTAAACTTGTAAAGGCGTAAACTTTGAATACATAAAACCTGCAATCAACATAAAAGATAAAAACAGATTACAGGATAGAAGAAACGAAACGTGTGTTATTACGTAATGGATAATTTGCTGTGTTTTATTCTACTTCTTTGGTTTGTTTTGCAAGGTAATTATAAAAATTATTTTAATTAATAGTAATTTGTGAAAAATAATACTTAAGGTTTAATTTGTAAGTGATTTAATATAGTTTTTACTCTATTTTTGCAAAAATTTAGCACTGGAAATTGAGAATTATAAAATACGGGCGGCGTATAATATATGCCAGGACTTAATTTATTAAAAAAAAATCGCCTAAAGTTGTATGTTTTTGTTGTTGAATTTTGCAAATTTAAACAAAGGCTTACTTACTCCAAAGGCTTACTCCACCCGTGCTACGAAAGGTTAAGTTGGAAGCGGTTTATCTACATTTATATATTAGCATTTATAGAAAAAACGTAACATTTCTATTTTTTTTTTAATTA
Organism: Phosphuga atrata; assembly: GCA_944588485.1. Taxonomy (NCBI): domain Eukaryota; kingdom Metazoa; phylum Arthropoda; class Insecta; order Coleoptera; family Silphidae; genus Phosphuga; species Phosphuga atrata. The sequence continues at coordinate 44,113,958 of OX155897.1, read as the reverse complement.
TTAACTGCAAAATTTAAAAAACTTACCGAGCAAACGGCTTACTTAGTAAACCACCCGTGCTTTGGAAGTTACGTTCGAAAATGTTTAGTGGGCAATCGTTTAAGAGAGGGATTTACATTTCAATTTCAAACATTTTCCGAACTTACGGCTTACATAGTGGCTTGCTTAGTACGTAATCAAAGATATAAACTAAATCAAATTAAACTTTAAAATGTATTCTTAATTTAGTGTGTACACATGTAGTTTTATTTTAGTTGATTTATATTTTGTTGTCTTTATTATGAACATATAGATATAGGAGTCTGCATATTTGGCAACAAAACAAATCAAGAAAATTGTTAGCCATAGGAAATAATACATAAAGAATCAAGAGTGTAGATTTTTTTTGCCATGTTATTTAGAAAGCATTTGGTATATTTAAAAATATGTAAAAAATGTTTTGAAATATATTTTAAATGGAATATAGTTTAAATGGAAGATATTGTGAAGTGAAGTGCGTTGTGGTCCGTAGAATATCTTCCATGCCATGGAATCATAAAGGGCCGATAAATAAGATAAAGTGCTCTTTAAATTTATCGACACGGAAACAATTTCTTTGGGCGCAAGAATGGAACGAGATCGTCGTTCTAATTCATAAGAAAGCGAGTGTAGTATAAACAGAGTATATCTACCCCAATCTGAAACTAGAGATAAACGGGATTAGATAGCCCGGGCTATGAAAATCCCGGTGCCATTGTAACCTAAAAGAGAGGGAGCCGGAAGGGGGTGGGAGATAGCGCGATCTGGGCGCCAAGTATAAATCTCTGGTGTTCTGCGGGGGTTCCGATCGCATTTCAGCGCGTCGGGTGATGTACGAGCCCAGGTGTCATCTAATCACCATAATTCTTGGCCGCACCTTCTCACTCCTATTGTCCTGATTTGTGCGCGGGCTCGTTCCGGTAATGGATTCCCGCGAAGTCGGCGGCTCACCGTACACTAACAAACATCGCTTACGTATGTCTGCAATGCATTTCAATCATCCGACGATGCCGATTTACTCGTTCGGCACTAATTTCACCTGAATCAGGTAAATTGACTGCGCGTCCTCCCGCTGCCCACCATCGCCTTAACAATATCCCAACTAATGTACATTAAAGTCTGCCTCCGGGTTTGTTTGCTTCAGAACAATAATGATCCGGCAACGTCCCCGATTCAACCTAATGCTAATTATCATTTATTTCACTCATTACCATAAATATTCATAAATATATAGATTATAGATTTTCATTATATAGGTACTAATATTTCAATCATATTACAAACTATATAAAATGTTTCTATTTATATCAAAATACTATTATAGGTATTAGCCATATATACTGAACTAAAAAAGCAAATGCTAACAAAGCTATAAGCAATGCTTAGACAGGCAAACCTAGAGAACAGACACGACACGACAAGAGTAGATAGGCAAGACTAAACATTGGAAATACCAAGAGACCTGGAGAAAGATAGAATTACAGTTTTTAAGGATAATTCTAAACAGAGAAGACTAGACAAGTAAGACTATTAAATTAAGATATAATTAGATAAACAAGATAGACAAGACTAGAGGTACAAGATAAGACAGTCTAAACAGACAAGACTTCTCTGTCAAGACTGTCCTGCCTAGACTAGGCAGACCAGACAGACCAGACAGACCAGACAGACCAGACAGACCAGACAGACCAGACAGACCAGACAGACCAGACAGACCAGACAGACCAGACAGACCAGACAGACCAGACAGGCCAGACAGGCCAGACAGGCCAGGCAGACCAGACATACCAGACATACCAGACAGACCAGACGGACCAGACAGACCAGACAGACCAGACAGACCAGACAGACCAGACAGACCAGACAGACCAGACAGACCAGACAGACCAGACAGACCAGACAGACCAGACAGATCAGACAGACCAGGCAGACCAGACAGACCAGACAGACCAGACAGACCAGACAGACCAGACAGACCAGACACACCAGACAGACCAGACAGACCAGACAGACCAGACAGACCAGACAGACCAGACAGACCAGACAGACCAGACAGACCAGACAGACCAGACAGACCAGACAGACCAGACAGACCAGACAGACCAGACAGACCAGACAGACCAGACAGACCAGACAGACCAGACAGACCAGACAGACCAGACAGACCAGACAGACCAGACAGACCAGACAGACCAGACAGACCAGACAGACCAGACAGACCAGACAGACCAGACAGACCAGACAGACCAGACAGACCAGACAGACCAGACAGACCAGACAGACCAGACAGACCAGACAGACCAGACAGACCAGACAGACCAGACAGACCAGACAGACCAGACAGACCAGACAGACCAGACAGACCAGACAGACCAGACAGACCAGACAGACCAGACAGACCAGACAGACCAGACAGACCAGACAGACCAGACAGACCAGACAGACCAGACAGACCAGACAGACCAGACAGACCAGACAGACCAGACAGACCAGACAGACCAGACAGACCAGACAGACCAGACAGACCAGACAGACCAGACAGACCAGACAGACCAGACAGACCAGACAGACCAGACAGACCAGACAGACCAGACAGACCAGACAGACCAGACAGACCAGACAGACCAGACAGACCAGACAGACCAGACAGACCAGACAGACCAGACAGACCAGACAGACCAGACAGACCAGACAGACCAGACAGACCAGACAGACCAGACAGACCAGACAGACCAGACAGACCAGACAGACCAGACAGACCAGACAGACCAGACAGACCAGACAGACCAGACAGACCAGACAGACCAGACAGACCAGACAGACCAGACAGACCAGACAGACCAGACAGACCAGACAGACCAGACGGACCAGACGGACCAGACGGACCAGACGGACCAGACGGACCAGACGGACCAGACAGACCAGACAGACCAGACAGACCAGACAGACCAGACAGACCAGACAGACCAGACAGACCAGACAGACCAGACAGACCAGACAGACCAGACAGACCAGACAGACCAGACAGACCAGACAGACCAGACAGACCAGACAGACCAGACAGACCAGACAGACCAGACAGACCAGACAGACCAGACAGACCAGACAGACCAGACAGACCAGACAGACCAGACAGACCAGACAGACCAGACAGACCAGACAGACCAGACAGACCAGACAGACCAGACAGACCAGACAGACCAGACAGACCAGACAGACCAGACAGACCAGACAGACCAGACAGACCAGACAGACCAGACAGACCAGACAGACCAGACAGACCAGACAGACCAGACAGACCAGACAGACCAGACAGACCAGACAGACCAGACAGACCAGACAGACCAGACAGACCAGACAGACCAGACAGACCAGACAGACCAGACAGACCAGACAGACCAGACAGACCAGACAGACCAGACAGACCAGACAGACCAGACAGACCAGACAGACCAGACAGACCAGACAGACCAGACAGACCAGACAGACCAGACAGACCAGACAGACCAGACAGACCAGACAGACCAGACAGACCAGACAGACCAGACAGACCAGACAGACCAGACAGACCAGACAGACCAGACAGACCAGACAGACCAGACAGACCAGACAGACCAGACAGACCAGACAGACCAGACAGACCAGACAGACCAGACAGACCAGACAGACCAGACAGACCAGACAGACCAGACAGACCAGACAGACCAGACAGACCAGACAGACCAGACAGACCAGACAGACCAGACAGACCAGACAGACCAGACAGACCAGACAGACCAGACAGACCAGACAGACCAGACAGACCAGACGGACCAGACGGACCAGACGGACCAGACGGACCAGACGGACCAGACGGACCAGACGGACCAGACGGACCAGACAGACCAGACAGACCAGACAGACCAGACAGACCAGACAGACCAGACAGACCAGACAGACCAGACAGACCAGACAGACCAGACAGACCAGACAGACCAGACAGACCAGACAGACCAGACAGACCAGACAGACCAGACAGACCAGACAGACCAGACAGACCAGACAGACCAGACAGACCAGACAGACCAGACAGACCAGACAGACCAGACAGACCAGACAGACCAGACAGACCAGACAGACCAGACAGACCAGACAGACCAGACAGACCAGACAGACCAGACAGACCAGACAGACCAGACAGACCAGACAGACCAGACAGACCAGACAGACCAGACAGACCAGACAGACCAGACAGACCAGATAGACCAGACAGACCAGACAGGCCAGACAGACCAGACAGACCAGACAGACCAGACAGACCAGACAGACCAGACAGGCCAGACAGGCCAGACAGGCCAGGCAGACCAGACATACCAGACATACCAGACAGACCAGACGGACCAGACGGACCAGACAGACCAGACAGACCAGACAGACCAGACAGACCAGACAGACCAGACAGACCAGACAGACCAGACAGACCAGACAGACCAGACAGACCAGACAGACCAGACAGACCAGACAGACCAGACAGACCAGACAGACCAGACAGACCAGACAGACCAGACAGACCAGACAGACCAGACAGACCAGACAGACCAGACAGACCAGACAGACCAGACAGACCAGACAGACCAGACAGACCAGACAGACCAGACAGACCAGACAGACCAGACAGACCAGACAGACCAGACAGACCAGACAGACCAGACAGACCAGACAGACCAGACAGACCAGACAGACCAGACAGACCAGACAGACCAGACAGACCAGACAGACCAGACAGACCAGACAGACCAGACAGACCAGACAGACCAGACAGACCAGACAGACCAGACAGACCAGACAGACCAGACAGACCAGACAGACCAGACAGACCAGACAGACCAGACAGACCAGACAGACCAGACAGACCAGACAGACCAGACAGACCAGACAGACCAGACAGACCAGACAGACCAGACAGACCAGACAGACCAGACAGACCAGACAGACCAGACAGACCAGACAGACCAGACAGACCAGACAGACCAGACAGACCAGACAGACCAGACAGACCAGACAGACCAGACAGACCAGACAGACCAGACAGACCAGACAGACCAGACAGACCAGACAGACCAGACAGACCAGACAGACCAGACAGACCAGACAGACCAGACAGACCAGACAGACCAGACAGACCAGACAGACCAGACAGACCAGACAGACCAGACAGACCAGACAGACCAGACAGACCAGACAGACCAGACAGACCAGACAGACCAGACAGACCAGACAGACCAGACAGACCAGACAGACCAGACAGACCAGACAGACCAGACAGACCAGACAGACCAGACAGACCAGACAGACAGACCAGACAGACCAGACAGACCAGACAGACCAGACAGACCAGACAGACCAGACAGACCAGACAGACCAGACAGACCAGACAGACCAGACAGACCAGACAGACCAGACAGACCAGACAGACCAGACAGACCAGACAGACCAGACAGACCAGACAGACCAGACAGACCAGACAGACCAGACAGACCAGACAGACCAGACAGACCAGACAGACCAGACAGACCAGACAGACCAGACAGACCAGACAGACCAGACAGACCAGACAGACCAGACAGACCAGACAGACCAGACAGACCAGACAGACCAGACAGACCAGACAGACCAGACAGACCAGACAGACCAGACAGACCAGACAGACCAGACAGACCAGACAGACCAGACAGACCAGACAGACCAGACAGACCAGACAGACCAGACAGACCAGACAGACCAGACAGACCAGACAGACCAGACAGACCAGACAGACCAGACAGACCAGACAGACCAGACAGACCAGACAGACCAGACAGACCAGACAGACCAGACAGACCAGACAGACCAGACAGACCAGACAGACCAGACAGACCAGACAGACCAGACAGACCAGACAGACCAGACAGACCAGACAGACCAGACAGACCAGACAGACCAGACAGACCAGACAGACCAGACAGACCAGACAGACCAGACAGACCAGACAGACCAGACAGACCAGACAGACCAGACAGACCAGACAGACCAGACAGACCAGACAGACCAGACAGACCAGACAGACCAGACAGACCAGACAGACCAGACAGACCAGACAGACCAGACAGACCACACAGACCACACAGACCACACAGACCACACAGACCACACAGACCACACAGACCAGACAGACCAGACAGACCAGACAGACCAGACAGACCAGACAGACCAGACAGACCAGACAGACCAGACAGACCAGACAGACCAGACAGACCAGACAGACCAGACAGACCAGACAGACCAGACAGACCAGACAGACCAGACAGACCAGACAGACCAGACAGACCAGACAGACCAGACAGACCAGACAGACCAGACAGACCAGACAGACCAGACAGACCAGACAGACCAGACAGACCAGACAGACCAGACAGACCAGACAGACCAGACAGACCAGACAGACCAGACAGACCAGACAGACCAGACAGACCAGACAGACCAGACAGACCAGACAGACCAGACAGACCAGACAGACCAGACAGACCAGACAGACCAGACAGACCAGACAGACCAGACAGACCAGACAGACCAGACAGACCAGACAGACCAGACAGACCAGACAGACCAGACAGACCAGACAGACCAGACAGACCAGACAGACCAGACAGACCAGACAGACCAGACAGACCAGACAGACCAGACAGACCAGACAGACCAGACAGACCAGACAGACCAGACAGACCAGACAGACCAGACAGACCAGACAGACCAGACAGACCAGACAGACCAGACAGACCAGACAGACCAGACAGACCAGACAGACCAGACAGACCAGACAGACCAGACAGACCAGACAGACCAGACAGACCAGACAGACCAGACAGACCAGACAGACCAGACAGACCAGACAGACCAGACAGACCAGACAGACCAGACAGACCAGACAGACCAGACAGACCAGACAGACCAGACAGACCACACAGACCACACAGACCACACAGACCACACAGACCACACAGACCACACAGACCACACAGACCACACAGACCACACAGACCACACAGACCACACAGACCACACAGACCACACAGACCACACAGACCACACAGACCACACAGACCACACAGACCACACAGACCACACAGACCACACAGACCACACAGACCACACAGACCACACAGACCACACAGACCACACAGACCACACAGACCACACAGACCACACAGACCACACAGACCACACAGACCACACAGACCACACAGACCACACAGACCACACAGACCACACAGACCACACAGACCACACAGACCACACAGACCACACAGACCACACAGACCACACAGACCACACAGACCACACAGACCACACAGACCACACAGACCACACAGACCACACAGACCACACAGACCACACAGACCACACAGACCACACAGACCACACAGACCACACAGACCACACAGACCACACAGACCACACAGACCACACAGACCACACAGACCACACAGACCACACAGACCACACAGACCAGACAGACCAGACAGACCAGACAGACCAGGCGGACCAGGCGGACCAGACGGACCAGAAGTACCAGTCGGAGCAGACGGACCAGACAGACAAACCAGACAGACCAGATAGACCAGACAGACCAGATAGACCTGACAGACCAGACAGACTAAACTGACTGGTTTTCTTTTGAAGTGGTTTGGGGAAACCTCTCACTAAATCGCCTATTCCACTTTTTAGTATGCACCTTTCTGGTATCGCATATTTTGCATTCATTCAGGGTGGGCAGCCCGGACGGTTAGTGAAAACCGCCCTAGTTATCACTTCCCCGACCAGGATTCGAACCCGGGTCTCCCGCATTTTAAGGCATGTTGGGTAATGTAGTCTACACTACCGAGGAGGACAGACAGACAAGACTAGACATACAATACTAGACAATCATGACTAGATAAGCAAGACTAAATAGATAGTACTATGGGGGGACAGGACGAGGCAGACAAGACGAGACGTACAGGACTGAATAGGCAAGTTTGGACAGACAAAACTAGACAGGCAAGGGAAGGCATATAAGACTTGTTTACAAACCAAATTACAAACTAGACTGGACTACAGACCAAGACTAGTTAAAGTAAATATAAGTAAATGTATAAAGTATAGTGATTATGCTGGGTGAGTTGAATGTAGTTGGACGGTCGACTACGTAAATAAAACTAGACTGACAATACGCAGCTGATCATACTAAAAAGACAGGTGCAGTTTGATAATCAAAATATTATAATCTATTCGGTTCAAACTAGAAAGACAGAATAATAAGCAGATATGATTAGTGACAAGCGTATGGTTTGTCTAATTTAGAATATGGGAAATACTATCTCGTATGTATGTATGTATGTAGTCGTAACTACAGAAGCAGCCAGCAGAACTAGATCGAATAGTCGAAGGGAATTTCAAAATCAAATAGATTAGAGTATATAAGCAAGTCTAGCTTTTCTATATTTCCAATTTAGAAACGAAATACAATGCCGATTATCTACATAGTTGATAGGTAAAATATTTAGTTTCATTAGTTGCGTCTGAGATTTTATTACCCTTGTCCTTTTAAGGGCTGTACCTCAGTTAGAAAGCGTTTTCGAACACATTTCTACAGTTTTAGCTTAATTTATACAGTTTTAGCTTAATATTATCCATGCAAGCAAGTAAAATACGGAAATTATAAAGTCAAATTGACAAAATAAGGGAGTAATTTGGATTACTCTATTATTACATATTAGACAGATAATTTCTTTAAATTAGAGAAAAATAATGAATAACAACATAATTTAGTTTAAAGTTTAGATGGTAAATAATAATTTACAAAAATAGGAAATAATCATTTTCTTAACAGTAATTATGGGAAGCAAATTTATACTATATTTTGTCAAAAGAACATAAAATAGATATTCCGATGCAATAAATATCTAATATAAGAACATGTTCGTGTTCGTAAATCATATGCAACACGTCTAATATTAGATAATGTATTGTAATATATTGTGTGTACAATTTTTTAATTGAAATGTAAATTGATTTCTGAAATAGATAGATTACGTAAAAACTTTACCCAGTATGGAAATATTTTATGGCAGTGCAAAAGAATCATAATTTGACACAGTTTTAATATATGGTAATTTGGTTAAAAGGTTTTTTCTATTTGCGGAACTTTTCAAACGTTCGTAAATTACGCTTGAAATAATTTTTCGAAAAAAAATATATAACTTATATGCACAAAGTGGTTGTAAAAGTGTTTACACGCATAAAATGTGTGTGAATTCTGGACAAGCTAGATAAACTTCAAATCACGCACATACATAACATCTAAACATAGTTTACATAAGAGCCTACACCAATAACATACAAAACTACTACAAATAAATAAATTGGTGGCTTCGCCAGGCGATAAAAAAGATATTATCTAGATGAATTTTAAATTGGTTTATTTAATTAAGCTTTTTATTATTCATTATCTTACATGCAAGTAATAAGAATTATTTAAAAGTGTGTATGCGAAATCAGTATGAATGTAAGTAAAACAAGCCAAATTGAGAAGATGCTCTCTGTAGTCAATTAATTTTCGTTATTTTGTCCTGCAATCTGAGCTCAAATTCCGGCTGTAAATGAAACAGGTGTTTAATTAAGTCTGCGCAAACTACCCTTAGATTTCACGAAATTTGTTTATATTTGGCAACGAGGAAGAAACGGCTTACTTTAGCCAAGACAAACTGCCAGTGATACTCAGCCAAATCACTATGGCACTTTGCCCTGAACTTTGTGTGAATAAAAAACTAAATTACCGAAACAAATATTTTATGCTGACGAAAATTAATATAGATAGGGGAAACTTAATAAATAGGCCAGAATTTATTAAATGAATAGAGGAATAATTCCGGCAGGATTCTCATCCAAATAACAGAAATATTATTTAAATTTATTTGTTTGGTATTTTTTTAATTGTTTATTTTTGATTTTAATAGGTTTTTAAAAGCTGAGAATTATACAGATAGACATTAAACTACGGATGTCTAAATTATACAGCTAACTAGTAGATTCAAATCGGAGCTAGGCTAGTCAAACGAGACTCTCGTGACAGACTAGATAGTCTAGATATATGAATAGATAAGACATGACAAATAAGAACAAACAGCTGATAGTATACACACAAGACGGGACAGACAAGAACTGACCTACAGCAGTAGACTTACAACATTGCTAGGCATATAAAGCTACTCACGGTATAGAAAACTAGCGTATAGTCCTGCTGACTGTTGCCTGCCTGTTGATGCCTGTTTGACTATAGCTGTATGACCGCTTCGTATAGTCCAAAACTATTCGTAAGTTAAACTTTACGAAGTAATCACAATGCTATAGTCACACTATATCAGGACTTTACGCAAGTTTTCTATACCGTGTGTACGTAGCTTTAGATTGCGCAAATCTATAGCAAACAAGACTAGAAAAAAAAAGTAGAAAGGCAAGACTTTTTTTATTGTAGTTTGGGGGAACCTCTCACTAAACCCCTTTTTCCACTTTTAGTATTTTCCACCCCTGGTATATTTTTCGCCCCATATTTTTTTGAAAATGCCTCCTTTGCGGGGAATTGATCCCCGTTCTCCCGCTTGTCAGGCGTGTATGTTGTCCACTACACCAGTGGTGCGCAAACCGTGGGTTTTTGGTGGTGGTGCGCAAACCCCTCGGGGGGTCGCGAGAAAAATTTTAGGGGTCGCCTAATTCAAAGGAATTTATTTACCATTAAAATAGTAAAATTAAATTATATTATTTATAACAATATAACAATATTTTTTACAAAAACAATTTCTGTTTTAATACCTAATCAGAGCCGTAGCAAAATCTTCTTGATATTTTCTCAATTTTTTATTAGATCAATTTAGAATACATTTCAATCCATATTTTTTGAAGTGGAAACAGTGCCCCTGGATTCATTGTTGTTTGGGTTTTTATTCCCAGTTTTTTCTAAGTTTATTAGATGTTGGTCCATCATTCACACTTGTATTGTCATTAATTTAATTTTCGTGGGTACCTATTTTTAGCCACTTATCCATTATGAAGGTTTTTAATAGACCTTTTCATAGTAGAAATTTTTTTGTGCCCAGGAGTCAATTTCCGCCATGTTATACGTCAAAAAGTGCTCGAACTTTTTAACGTATAACGAAATATGTGCCCGAAACATTCATATTCCCGCCTTTCATACTTGACGGATGCGCATGCCCTTGACTAACCGTAAAAAGGTACCTATTTCCTTGCTCGGCAGTTTATTAGCGAAAAAATTGAAACCACAAACAATTAGAGAATGCCTCATACTTCCTTCATCAATTAAAACGACATCAATCATGCATGGCGAAAAATATGGTAACGATTTAAAAACAATACCATTATCAAGAGATTCGCCATATCACGAAATATAGAATCAGTTCTGTTAAATCTAATACAAAGCTCTCCTGCGTTTGCTCTACAACTTGACAAAACTACTGACATTACCGAAATGCGGCAATTAATTGTTTATGAAGGATACGTTTTTGAAAAATACATATCGGAAGATCTTTTATGTTGTAGAAAGTAAGAAGGAAGGACAACCGGAGAGAAAATATTTGAAATTATTAATAGTTATTTTGAGTGAAATGACCTTAACTGGACTCACTATGTTGCGGTTTGCTCTGATGGTGCTGCAGCATAAACAGGTAATAATAAAGGACTGAGAGGGTTAATAAAGAAAATTGCTCCCCATATAGTATTCAACCATTGAATGATGCATAGAAGCTCTAGTTGCAAAAGACATTGATAAAGAATTACTCAAGATATTACAGGATTGCATTATTGCAATTAATTATACATTAAAAGGAACAGTCTAAAGTCTGGTCTAAACAGTCGACTCTTTTCTATACTCAGTAATGGATGGGTTCTGTTTATGAGACATTATTACATACCAAAGTCAGATAGCTCTCACGAGGCAAACTATTTAGATTTGAGAATCGAGGTTTACATTTTTTTGATAGAAAAGAAACATATATTGGCACGCTCATTCACTAATGAAGATAGCATCGGAAAACTCAGTTACATGGTTGGCATTTTCGAAAAACTTAACGATTTGAATTTGAGTTTACAGGGAGGAAACATTTTAATATTGAGCAGTAAAATTGAAGTTTTAGAAAGAAGCTGATACTTAAATAGCGGAATTAAAAATAAAGATAATTAAAAAAACAATACAGACATGTTCCAGTGCTTTTCATAATTTCACAAAGAAAATAATAGGTATAGATTTCTGATTATTTAAAAACACCATTTCCCATCATTTGATAAAATTGGGACATTTTTGTTCGATATTATTCATTCCAATATCCCTTTAGATGAACAAGAACAGTTAATTGATGTTTCAATCGACGAAACACTGCGCATTCAATTTAAGTCTCAGATTGGTCAAAAAATGTGGTTATCGATTGGCAACGAATATGCCGATTTGAAAAGAAAGGCAATCAATTTTCTAATTCAGTTTTCATCTACCTACTTTTGTGAATCCAGCTTTTCAAAATTATTTGCCATTAAAACAAAATATCGATAACTCGATTAGATCCTGAGGATGACTTACGGTTACGGCTTGAGATTTCCAAGATAAAACCGAACATGAGCTCGTTGCAAACGCATACTTCATATTTAATTCTTATGATGTAAGCATGTAATGTTTTTTTCTTTTAAAAAAAATTTTAGTTTTTTTCAAAACTTTTATAGCATTTTTATGATGGTGTGTAAGTTTACTGCGCTATTTTTAAAAGGAAATACAGCTTTATAAATTTTAAATTACTTTCAAAACTTTTATAGAATTTTTATGATGGTGTGTAAGTTTGCTGCGCTATTTTAAAAAGGAAATACAGCCTTTTTAAAGTAGCGCAGCAAACTTAGACACCATAATAAATGACGCCACCAAAACTCTTTTAAAAACACCCTGTAAACGCAAATCCCATTCAATCTAATTAAAAAAAAATCACTTTTCCTACGTTAATGATTAAAAAACGTCTACTGTAGATCCAAGGGTCGTGACAAAATTTTACACAAATTGGAGGGTCGCCAATGAAAAAAGTTTGCGCACCACTGCACTACACTACCGAGGAGGACAGAAAGGCAAGACTAGTCAGACAAGGCTATACAGTCGACACTAAACATATACAGTTAGACAGCCAGGACTAGACACTCAAGAATAGGTTTTTAGACTATACAATAGATACAACTAGACAAGCGAGACAGACAAGACGAACTATATTTAATATTAAGACATCAAATGCTGTTATCAAATGATTGTATAGTGTGACAGATGTAGTATAGAACATGTGCTACCCAGAGACCGTAGATCAAACATTATCAAGTGCTGTATATTACATAGACGGAACGGAACTAAGCGAGATAATATAAATTTAATGAAGATATTACCCAGTATAATATTATGCATTAAATTACCTGAAATTGCAACCGCTCTGTTGAATTTAAACTTTACAGTAAAATCTTATGCTCTGCGGGGTTGCGTTGTTTGGGAATTAAAATCATTTGGGGTATTTAAGCTGAAAGTTTTCCTTTATAATTCAATATTTTATGTATTTGCGCAACTTTGGTTAATTGTTTACTGATCAAATATCGATGTGCCGAAATTCGATTAAATAGAATAATTGAATAAACGGGCAGATGCGACACAAAATATACATGAAAGCAAAAACAATCGTTCAAACAATATGTTCAGCGGTATATAAAAAATACGTAATTTTTGGGAGATTTAAAATCTCGCTAATATGATGTGTGTTCCATTTGAAAGGATCATTCCATTTGAATGGATTCCATTAATGGATGTTATATTTAAACTACAATATATTTTACGTTTTTTCTATAATTGCAACTTCATTTTTAATATGGAATAATTGTTCCAAAAGGAAGTATTTTATTTAACTATATAAAAGTGAATTTAAGTGAAGGTGCGTCCAACATGAAAAATCAGTTTAGAGATAAACGCGTTGCTAATAGTTACAAAAACATCTACCGCATACTTACTTTCGTACTTTACTTCGGAAAACAAATATTTATAGATATTTGCCGGCCGTAATCTTTTGGGATATCATTTTTGAGGTCGTACGGGCCCATTTAAAACAATAAAAAATATATAATTTTTTGAACATCCTATAGTGGCCTAACCCCTTAAGGAAAATTGTATAGCAAAGAAATAAATTGTAGTATATATTATATAGTTAAATAATTATATTATAGTTTTTTTTTTCTGGTTGACAGCTGTAAAAATTGTAATTTTCTTCTTTTCTTGTATTAATTTTTTAATACAACCCCGGGCGAGCCAAAAACTAACAAACCGTAACGTCTGATCTCCAGAGGAGCGGCTACAAACAGCGTCTGTACTCCGTGTTAGGAGCGCCTGAATACACACTCTGGAACTTATAATCCCAGTTTTAATCTCGAAATGGCCCAAAAAGCCATCCCCTCCCAAAAAATTTGAATTCCAAACAACTATGCATGATGACAATTTCTCTGAATGGAACTACTAGGAGGTAACCAGTCCCCCGTCACTAAGAGCGGCGCAATCAGGCCTAAGAATTCTGGAGAGCCTGAAACACCATGTCGTTGAAGTCGTGATGCAGCTCACCAAAGTTTTGAAAAAATATAGAATCCAATTTTTGTGCACTGCAGGAAACTAGATTTACTGATGAATATTTAATGGACTATGTAAGATACAGGATATTTAAATGGAACAATGGTTGGAACCAATTTGGAAGAGGCCTTCCTCACCGGGGAACAGGCTTCATTGTTAAATGTAACTTCGTAAGCTTAGTAAAGGACTTCCAGTCACCTAAGAAGAGAAAAAGTGGAGGAACAGTGTGGACAGAAGACCGAAGGGAGGAGCAAAGAGAGAGAATTTCCGAGCCCCAAATGCGGAAATTCTGATTCTTAACGTAGATTCCGAGGTAAAAATAGGCCTCATCACTCAAGATGATTTTTCGTTGAAATTCCGGATCAGTTTGATGCCGTTCAAAGGCCCAATTATCAAAGACACGATGTTGTTGACCGTCGGTAAGCGTGAGTTCTTGTGTTCTTGCCTTAAGACCTGAGTCTTTACGCGAAATACGGTATAAGTCGTTTGTGGAATGTCCAATTTCAAAGATCGAGGAGAAATGGACAAACCTGGGTTTTCTTCAACACTATGGGCTACAACAGCAATATTCTCAGTTGTTCTTGAGCGACGTGCACGGGTTCGGTTCTTCACATGACTAACTTTTCCCAACAGCTCAAACTTTTCCACCAGTTTCACAAGTGCTGGTCGAAAAGGTGCTTTACGATGATACAAAAATGCTTTAGTTTTGCGAACTATGACCGCCAGATTTTCACCATTGTTTCAATGCGTTATTGAAGCGTATATCGTTCCATATCGTTCCGCGTCTGTCTGTCTGTCTGCCCGTCTGTCAGTCTGTCAAGACCATTTTTTCTCAGTAACGCGTAGAAGTAACAAGTTGAAATTTGTATCAAATACTCGGGTCTGCGGTCTCTTTCAACTGTGAAAAAATAAAACTTGTAACTCAACGCAATCAAAAGATATGACCGTTTATGCCGCATATTTTGCGATTTCACAAGGGAATCAAAACCTATAGGTTACTTCCCGTTGACCTAGAATCATGAAATTTGGCAATGTACAAAGGGAAGCACATGTACAAAGGGAAAAATCTGAAAACCGTAAATATGTAGTTTAATTACAAGAAAAATGCGAATTTACTATTAGAAACTTATGAAAATACACTAATGTGTTGCGTGGTATTGTCAGGCACCAGAAGTATATGGGTTGCATACAGTTAGGGCCTCCTCGGTTAGGTCCCGTCGAGGAGGCATTTTTAACCAGGGAGGCACTAACCGTCCGGGCAGCCCATCCTGAAGGAATGCAAAATACCCGTAACCGGGGTGGCGCATACTGAAAAGACAAGTGGAAAATAGGGTTTAGTGAGAGTTTCCACCAAACCATAATAAAAAAAGTTACTATGGTTAGAGACAAACTAATCCCCATAATGCAATTTCATAATATTTCTCCTCTAAAGGCATGTACCCTTAATAATAAGCACAAACTCTACTAGAACTATCACAATTATAGACAACGTTTTTCATTGTTTTGTGTGATACGTCTGAATTACGTGATTATTTTGAAACTTATAAAAAGAAAGCGAACAAGACGATTATGATTAGGGTTTGACGGTTTTTCAAACCCGGTTTTAAAAAACCGTTTTTTCAAATAAATTTGGCACATTCGAAAACCGGTTTTAAAATTAAGCAAACCGGTTTTAAAGAATTCAATGATACTTTACTTACAAGTTTGTACGGAACTCGCACTTGGTCGGTTTTTTTATTAATGGCGTAGTTTTTACTTGTTTAATGTTAAGTAATTACAGGTTGACTCATGACAACTGTTAAAATGGCGGGCTGGTTGTAAATGAGACCTCTTATTGGAAGACTATATAGGAAAATTATAAAATATTCTTCTTCCTTTTGTGCCTATCCGTTCCGGATATTGGTGACCATCATACATATGTCAGTTTTGGATGTTCTAAATAGTTCTTAACTCGTGTGTGAAGTCCGTGTTCTTAAGTTTCCAAGCCAAGCTGTTCTTCTTCTTCCTCGGTCTCTTTTACCAGGAATCTTCCCATAAAGAATGTTCTGCAGTAGTTTATACATATATCATTCCTCATTACATGATCTAAATATTGTAGTTTCCTGCATTTTACTCTTTTCAGAACTTCCTTTCTTTCTTCATTTTGGAGAATGTTATTGTTTCTAGTTTTATCTTTATCTGTCCATGGAACTCTAAGCATTCTCCTGAAGAGCCACATCTCAAGTGCCTCAAGTCGTTTACCCACCGTCTCGATCCAAGTCCAGGTCTTAGCTCCATGGAAAAGAATGGAAAATATATAGCAACGTTGAAATCTTAATTTTGTTTTCATCCAGAAGTAATGGCTCTTAAACACAATAGCCATTTTACAAAATGCAGCTCTGGCTTTCTCGATACGGATTGCGTGTGAATTATCCCATTGGCCATTAATGTTGGTTCCCAGATATATGTTTTCGCTTACTTGCTCAATACAGGTACCGTTAATATTAATAACGTAGTTTAGTTAGCTTAGGTTAGGTTTATTAGGTCTATGTATTTCGTGCTGATGACCATGCACCTTGTTTTATTCATGTAAGCCACAACGCTTACTACTTTCACCGATTCGAGAGACAAGGTGTTGAAGACCATTGAAAATATATTGTTGTTTAAATATAATATCCATTATCTGGTGCCGGATCCTAGTGATAAATCCGGGAGTCATCAAATTTTATGTTAAATTGATATAAATTTACTTGCAATTTTTTATTATTATTTTATGTCGTTAAAGTGCTTTTCCAAATGATTAGAGAGAACTTGATAATCAATTAATACAAGCCACACTAAAATAAACCGAAACCAACTAAAAACGTAAACGATTTGAAATGTTATCGGAAAAGCGTTCGGTGACAAACTTTACGATATAAATCTCATTTCGAATATAGGTGTTAGGGTAGCAAAGCGACGGCTGAAAAAGTGGCCGAGTTAAATGAAAATAATGATTCGAATTAAAGTCAAACATGCAAACAAGAATAAAGAGACGCGAAAAAGTGCTACAATAATAAATCCGGAAGGAGTGATCGTAACGAGATTTAATTCAGCCGAGCGAACACTCACAAAAGGCAACTTCAAGTGGAAGTTACTGTTACAGGATTAACTGGGAATATCTACTATACATACACAAAAATAACAAAATACGGAAATATGTGCTTTTAAAAGAATATGCGAAGTACCGTCTATGTTTCTATAGTTTAAATAACGTTATAAATATGCTAGCTTAATATACATATATATATATATATATAGATATATATATATATATATATATATATATATATATATATATATATATATATATATTTATTTAATATATTCTTGTATATTGTTGGAATGTAGTGAATGTACATCTATAATTTATTCAATTCTATAGTTTCTGTCTAGTTGACTATATTTGTAGATATGATAAATTGGACAGTTAGGAAATCTGAAGGATACATGTGCAGGAAATATAAATATTTGCGAGAATGTTGATATTACAAACTATCATAGCTTGAAACTGTTGGATGTATTCAAATCAGGTTATTTATTAAATGTTGTACATTTTATATTAAAAAGTGTTTATATTAAAAGTTATGTTATAGCAAGATTTACTAATTAAAAATAATCCTCGTGTAAAATTCTTTCACGGAATTTGGAATCTAGGTATGTGTTTCTAATAAATAATGCAATTTTAATTTCTTTTAATTTTCTCTTTAAATATTGCATTTAATATATTTTGTGTCTTTATTTTATGCATAATTTTGTTTCTAAATCTACGAGTATTATATTTCCTGGCAATAACAGAAATATCTTTATTTATAGAATTGTTTCCTTTTTTAGATCGTTGTAAGTAATTTGGAGAAAAATCGAAACCTGCTCCGGATTTGTGGTTACTTGAAATAATATTTATATTTATGTCATTGGGTTTTGGGTTCATTATGGATATCGGGTTATTTCAGCCATACAAACACCTCGGGCATGTGCTCTATTGTAATATTTTCCACATTTTCGATGTTCATCCATTGGGCGTTGTTCTTTTATTTTTTTGTTCTGTTATATTGTTGCTTTCCTCCTTTTGCTATGATAATTAGAAATAATAAGAAAGTATCTTGACCCATTTGTCTTTTCTAATGATAGATTTGGAAGTTTACTTTTTACTCCTTGTCACATATGATACCAGTATAAGGATTGCACCGCCCCTCATCTTTGATATAGTGCAATTACTGTACAAGTATTGTACCGCCCCTTATCATTGCTTGTGCTAGGTTGTCGAAGGTTACTACCTCACTTTTTATTATCCATGATATGGTACCAAGATTACATTCTTCCCGATCATTGATAGTTTCCGAAGGTTTTTGTCGTCTGTCTAGGCTTGTCTGCTTCAACATATTTTCTCTCTAAGGGTGACCCGCTAGTAGTCACATTTGTTTTATTGGAAGAAATTCGGTCGATATTACTCTCGGATTGATTCCGGAAGCGATCATTGACATAGCTTATTTGAGTTCAAGTGAATTTACAATATGTAACAACAATTAGAATTTCCATGAAATTTTATATAAATTTGTTTAATATTAAATCTTCAGGTGAGAGAATTTTTATCACTTATCGTTGAAACCAAAGCTATTTGGTGTTTGCAATTTTTGCACTCAAATTTTGGAAAAAAAGAATTTTTGCATTATTTGAACACTTTTTCAGAAAATTAAATTAAAACTTTCAAAAACCCAAATATATTCAAAAATTTTCAACTAGTCATCATTGTTTTTATAACATTTTGAGAATTTTTATAACATTTTGAGACGCTGAAATATATTATTTGCAAATATAAATAAAAATTTCTTAAATAGGGTAAAAAACCTTAAATAGGGTTTGGTTTTTCTGAAGGTTTTTACCTAAATAATTATATCGTGATGCTTATCCCAAGCATGGAAATAACGAAGTAACAGTGTCTGTTACAAAAATTTATTTACTTTTAATTTCCACATGTTTCTGTGCAAACTTAACTTAATGTAACAAACTTATTTCTCGTACATAATGTAAATTTTTTATGGACTTTCCATACTTTTTATTTGAAAACCGGAATTTGTTTTATGACTGCTCTAATAAACTTATTTATAGCTTTACTTTACGATCCGTGTAAAATTAAATCAGGTATCAACCCTCTTGTCGATAATAGCAATCTATAAAAATATAAAAAATAGCGTGATTACCTCAAAAATCGAAATGATTCTTAATTTAGAATGTAAAATAATGATACCTATAGAAATATTCTTCGTCCTGTTTTATTTAATTTATCTATAAGAAACGGGTATAACAAGGAAATTTCTTCATTGACGTTCGCTGTACCGACTGATTTGTGTTTTGTGTAATCTTTATTTAATTTTAAAAAATGTATACAATTTAATAACAGTTTTGTTTTTGAAATTCTAATTATTTCGAACAAAAAATCTTTAAATTAAAATTATTTAGGAAAAACATGGTAAGAAACTTAAATTACAAACTGTCGTTTAAATTGAGTAGAGAACTTTTAACATGCAAATTGTAAAAATTTGATTGTTAGCATTTTTTTAAATGAATGCATTTAATTGTTTTTATTTTAAATTTACGTTTGGTATAATATGTTGATTTTTTTCCCAGCTTATAAGTATGTTTTTTAATTATTATACTAGTACATGCGGATGGAAAAGTTAAATACGGTGCAACTATTGAAAGTGTAGATGTAATAGTTGTAAGGGCGAAACAGTATGTAGAATCTTGAGGATTTTGTAGTTGGACAAAATAAATATTTTAAATATGAACTTCATTGAAAAAAAATCCTGATTATACCAAAATATTAATTTCAATATTAAAATCAACGATCTATGCAGAACTGATAAAATGTATCATATATCTCTTTAATTTTTCCAGCAGTAGCTCTTTATCTATATTTCCATAAGTTCTGCTTTGAATTTGTTGGACTGCCCCCAGTTAATAAAATATTTTCCAAAACTGACACAGTATTTTCATCATCTGATCCTTTCTCAACAAATGTGTACAATTTTATTGTTCCACCTGGAGTGACCTACTAAGACGATTCTTTTAGTGAATCAGGTCAATTTATTTATATTTTAACCAAAACCGAACATTATTATTTCGAAATAATCAATAATTGCAAAAAAAGATATTAACGCTTGAAGAATTTCAATGCAATTTTTACTGAATATGGGTGTCTATATATAAGAGTACTCTATGGCAACATTTGAATGCTCCACCTTCGCTGGGAACACCGTTGGGAATAACTTTTCCTTCAAAAGTTTTCTGCAAATACCTTTTTCTGCAAAGGTTAGAAAAGAGTTCGAATTTGTGAATTGTGGCGGGAAAAGTTCCTAAAGTTGAAAAACATAAATATGACGCGCGAATAATGGTCGACGATTCGCAGGGCTCCGAGGGGCGTACCGCAGAAGCGAAACTTGTAAACTAGATTTCGGAATGTCGGCAATTGCAGGCGGAAGGACATTTCTGTAAAATTCGCAACCATCTCCAAACTCGGACGCAAAATGCAAATTTCGTTTTTTTGAAACAACTTTGCCAGTTGCTAACTTTTCTCAACTTTTAATAGCCTATTACCCGGCCCGGTCTGTTCTCAATCTGCCATTGTAGAATAGGAAGTTGTGTCATTTGTACTTTTGTAGATCTTGTATGCGGATTGACATCCTACCGGTTGTCTTTTATCGGCCGTGGAGACCTCGTAGTTTCAGCGTATCGGCATACCGAACGTAAGATGCCGTCGACCGTCATCGAAATGTGAAGAAGATATGCAAGATTCCACCTACTTCGTTTCGGCAGTAGCAAATGTCCGGTTTTGCAGAAACATCTAGCGCACGGCGAAATTTGCAAAAATTCGCGCGCCCTCATTCGAGGACCCAGAGAGAAAGAATCTTCGAAACCGGATCCGCAAACCGGAAGCGATTCCGTTCAGTGGTCGGCTCGAAATAAAACGTCAAAGAATGTCGTCTTTTCGCGTTTATTTTTTGGTTTTTCGAAATTATCTCCAAATTTTCAGTGATGGCTCGAAAATTAGAAGTGACAGTTTTCGCGATCGGTCCCAATACGGACCAAAAACTGTAATTTTGTTTTCCCGCCGCACCCCGCCTCCTCCGGCTGCATCAACAGAACTCAAACACCTGTCAATTCTCTGGAGTTTTCTAAACATATTACTACATTTGCCCGTCTAATTTCTTTCGCAAATCACTCAACACGTCCGTTTTCATTCTCCAAACCCGATTCGTCGTATTTTCCCGCCCCCTCCTAAAAAGGCGTACGTTACTTTTAGTATATGTAACAATAAATAAATTTTGTAGTTTTAAAAGTTATACATAAATTGAAAGAAATGATTAACTCAGATTTTGTTGATTATTTTATTACTTAAATATGAATAAAACATCAATTTCTCTACAATCTACTTAAAATATTTTTTCTTTTTGAAATTTTTGAAAAGATTTTTCGTCATTATATAATTAGTTTTAAACACAAAAAATATTTTTACGAAAAATATATCTTTCCTTTCTAAAATTTTTGTTAAATTATTTTAATAATTTTTCAAACTTCGGAACATAATATTAAATATATTCCATGCACATATTAGATAAATATAAAACCGCAAATATTTTATTTTTATGAAGAAATAGAAAAAGAAATATAATAAAATGTTTAATAACTAATACCATTTTGTATCAAATAGGAAAATAGCATGACATAAAAAAGTTTGGAAATGCAAATAGTCATAAACTAAGAAAACGGTGATATATCTCCCTTTCATGCCTACATCTCCAATAGTTTTATATATACTTCGGCTTGTTTTTATGTTATTAGGGGGCTGTAACCGTTTTAATAATGGTACTTAGCCGGCTATATATTTTCGTACGTCGCATACAGAGAAAAGTGAGGGAAGAGCAGTAAGCAGTAGCCGGTCATTAAAGATGCCGGAGATGCCGTGGAAATAAAACCAAAACCATTAGATATGACTTACGACGGAATTCAGGGCTTGTTATCAACACTACACCGAGTGCACATTGCCCGCGCCCAACTTGCATTTATCACAGCGAATATATCGTCTAGAACTATGATTATTGTCCCAGTTATTACTGTTGAGGTTCCATAGTGATTAAATGTACGCGCATTCTCTGCATTTATACATAATTCCAACGAAACTACGCTCCACGGTCCTGCACGGTTAAATCGCCGTAATTTTAATGTGTTAATTCACTCGTACTGCGTTCTCGTACGTAATGCATCTGCAAGCAACTTCTTTGTTTATTTAAACGGATTAAACAATACATGTGCTATCTAACATCTTTGCTTTATCTACAGGGAATATTATCTGCAAAATTAATTCTACTGCTCACATACAACTCATCACAAATTACAATAAGTTCTTTAAAAAGATATATTTTATGTATATGAATATAAAGTGGGTGAACATCTAAATGCTAACGGTGGCAAGGAAGGTGAACTACAAGAAAGGTGAACCCAGATGAGGTTCTGAAATAGCAAGAGAACCGTATATAGCATTCAATCTGTTCTTAAAATCCAAACAAAATCAAAATTACTTGGCGAAGGTTGTGCGACGTAAAAATTGTTGGAATAATCAGGTTTTTCTAGCACACGTATTTTTCTTAGAATTACTTATGACCTAGAGTTAAAAGCAGAAAAAGTCGGAATTATACAACTCTCTGTATGACGAATCTAGAATCAAAAATAATGAATAATTAAATGTACATTGTGGATGTGAAAACTCTGTATAGAAACCAAGTATCGTCACAAATTTTTATCGAAATAAGTAAGACAGATCCATAGAATGGAAGAATAATGGCTCAAAAAGTTGGGAGGTCTAAGCAGAACATCCGACCAATTATTATGATTGGTATTGGGGTTTAATCTTACAATTTTCAGACCAAGTTAGATTCGTTGTAGCAAAGGTATATCCATTATAGGAAATTAGTCTTAGGACTAACATGCTGGATCTGCAGTTGGAAGGTTTTTTTGCTGAAAGTGTCGTCAAATGTTTTACCAAAAGTTCACACAGCAGCATTCAAATACAGCAACTTGCTTTAAATATTTGTTGTACCAGAGATTAAATGATCAAAGTCGATATATATATATATATATATATATATATATATATATATATATATATATATATCGACTTTGATATATATATATATATATTAACTGCCTGGGATCAGAAAAAAATATGTTTTATTTGGCACGTCGGCTGTTCTGCTTCATATCCAGATCTTCCATCATCGTTCGCCACTTATCGGAGTTTGCTGTAGAGATTGCTTGCATCAGATATTCGTCCGTATTTATGGTATCCTCAGAGAAGGGGTCGTCTTCATATAGGGTTACCTCTTCAACATCATTCTCTCATTCAATCATTCTATTTTGCCTTCCTGATATTAAATCGCCTTTTGAAGGGAACACTTTCAGGCCTCACTGCTGCATAGATTACACATATAATATAATGGGACGCATGGGGAGGTGCTGTGTTTTTGGGAGTGGATATTCTACATGTTTCGTTGATAGGGGAACAAGTTTGTCTTAGACAAAAATTTTATCCGGGTTATACCCTCTTCTCCAGCAACCGCTATTGAAAGACGGGGACAGCTTGGGGTCATGTATCAGGTGCAAGTTCGTGTGCTCTGCCCAGTTCTCCAGCTTAGCTTCATTTTCATCGGTCTGGCTATATCCCCATATTGTGCTGTGGCAGTTGAAATCGCCCCGCACGGCGCTTCCGTACTGATCATGGGGCCTTTCCAAGACCAGTCTCATTTCCACAATCTTGGGTCTCCGTGTAGAGGGGCCTCTGTGGGTTTCTTGGATTACCAAGATGTCGCACTTGGTGCCTCTTGTCAGGTCATATGAAATGGTTTCCTTGTCCTTAGAAAGTCCTTCAATGTTAATTGAGCTCGTCTTAAATGTTGATTTGATAAAATCCGATCCATTATCGATGGCTTGCTTGGTGCTTCGGTGTAGGAAGGCTTAGCCGGCTCTTGCCGTTTCCAGGGGTCGCCCGATTGCTGTAATTAACGCTTTCTATTTGCAATCTTCGTGGAGGCACCTTCCTTGTGCGTTATTCAGCATTAACAAAAAAAATTGTTATATTCCATATCCATTGGACAGAGAATAGCGTTAAGATTTCATGGAATTACAACAAATGTCGGTTCTACTATCGATACTAATCCCACCCCAAACCAAAACTGAACCACCTCGAAATCTTTCGACTTCCTGGACAGTAGCAGCTGCGTAGCGTTCTCCTGGGCGTCTGTAAATACGTGCTCGGCCATCGTAACGAGTAATACGGAACATTGATTTATCCGTGAAGAGCACAGACTTCCATTATCGAAGTTCCGCGCTATTCTGTGGCCTCGCGTCAGAGATGGCGCGTCAGGAAACCCTCAAATTTGATTTCCTCAACCTATTCCTAATTGTCTGGTGTGATACCCAAAGACCCCATACGTCGTTCTGTGGGAAACTTTGGGTCTTTCGCCGCAGAAACTCTATTGCGAAGACTCTAAAACCCTAAAAATCGCATCTTGATTTTGAGTTGGCGTGTTTCTTTTGCGACCGTGCCCACCGCGCAATGTTCTGTTCCACAATCGCTGAATAACAGACAAGTTACGTTAAAGTTTCTTGAAACTTGTTGAAGGCTTTCGCTATTTTCAAATAATGTTATAGCACGAACAACTTCCACTTCGTCGACATGACTCATTTTCACTTAACTTAAGTCAAACTGACAGTTGCAAACATTTTTGTCGGTATATTGATCTAAACAAGGCCTTCCTAGCTCTTTGAATCACATTTGGGACACATTATTTCTCTTTAGTTTTGGTAGTTCTTGTTAATTTTTACGGATGCTCCGGAAAGTGTACGATGCTGATAATTCCCTATTTGCCAGTTAACACAATTAAATAGAGCGTCTTTCAGATGTTGTAACCTCGCGAGGGCTCGTGTAAGTAAAGTAAGCTTCTCTTAATATTAATATCAGAGAATATGTTATGGGTGAAATATATTTAAAATTTTAGAATTTTTTATCGGAATAAGTAAGAGTGATCTGTAGAATATTTCTTAATTTTTAACTTGAGAATTTTATTGTTCAGTTATTATTTTACTGGAGAATTTTTCACTTTGTTGTTAAATTAAGCCAATACTATCGAAAAGTAGTCGTAGATCTAACAAACTGCATCTTCAGTTGAAATATTGTTTGCTAAAAGTTAACAGACCCTTTCCAAATATTTTCCAAAATTTCGTACAGAGGCACATCCAAATCCAGATACAGTTTTTTTCCAAATTTCGAAGGATCATAAAATTCTCCGCCACAACTTATTTGTAAAATTTTTGGAAATTTACTCAAATTTAAATTAATATTCAGTTCTAAGAATGTTTGCCTAAAATTGGCTAAAACCAATAAACTATATCGTTCTTGTAATATTTTTTATTTAATTTTTGTAGGGTTTTTTCTAATATTTACGTAATAAAATCAAGAAATAGCCCCGTTAGATTCTCAATCTTAAAACTGTACTTGCATACTCCAAGATGAGAAACCGCAAGGTGGTTGTCTGCTTTGTTGATTTTTGGAAGGCCTACGATTCCACTGATACAAAAACCCTTAACAAAGTACTACGTGAACTAGGGCGAGACAACAAAACCCGCAGACTCATACTAGACACCTTGAACTACACCCATTCCAAGATTAAATTTAGATGCGAGATCTCAGATAGCTTCGAAATAAAAACTGGAGTGAGACAAGTAGATGAACTTTTCCCACTTCCCTTCAACTGAGTCCTAGAAAAGGTTATGATATAATGGCGCAAGGAACTTATCAATTTGGGTGTTCGGAGTGGTGTCTACCTGGGACGTGAGAACGATGGACAGGTTGTAGATTGCCTGTCCTTTGCAGATGACATGGTACTGATTGCTGATTCTCTTGAGATGCCAACAGTGCAGGTAAATTGCCTCAGACAACAGGCTGCCAAAGTGGGTCAGGCTTCAAAGTGTCGCTGGAGAAAACAGAATTCTTCACCAACGTCAAAGAGGCAAACGGAGAGATGTTATTACAGCAGGGAAACATCAAAAGGACTGAGAAATGTAAGTATCTTGGCGAATAGATTGAAACCAACTTATCAGAAAGAGCATCATTATCTATGAGAGTCAATAAGTTAGAACTACCCTATTGACTGACACCTACAACTAACACCTACAACAAGAAATGCCTGTCACGCAATCTGAAACTTAAGCACTGCACATCAATCTTAGGACCAGAAGCCCTGTATGCCATGGAGTGTCTTTCCTTGAACTGAAGTGGTCTGGTAGATAAATTGGAAGTCAGAGAGAGCAGAATCCTCAGGAGGATCATAGGCCCGTTAAAGGAAGATGGGGAATTCCGAAGGCGACATAACTCTGAGCTCTACGAACATATTGAGAGGCTCTCTGACTGTGCAAGGAAAAGAAGGGTAACTTTCTATGGCCACGTTGCAAGATTGCCTTCAAATCAACTAACCAATTGTCTGTTTACCTCCTGGCAAAACAAGCAGGTTCGTACCACTTGGTTGACAGAAACCGAGAAGGATATTAAAGAACTGGAAATAACAGATCTCCAAAACAGGCAGTCTATGAGACGCACTCTGAAGGAAGTCCGTGGATTTCAGGAAAAATCCGGAAGTAAATATACACCCTGGACAGAAGAGAGAAAGGAGTTACACCTGCAGAAGATGTGACAATAGTGGGCAAAGATCAAACCTCAACAGTTGAGCAAGCGTGGTCCAAAGTAGGCCTATTCGAAACAAGAAGAAGAAATAGCCCCGTTTAAGTATGTTGTAAAAAATGAAACAACGTGTAGAGTAGATGTGCTTCCCTTAATATTAAGATTAGAGAAAATGTTATGAGTGAAATATATTTAAAATATTTAAAATTTCTAATTAATTGCATATTTTATATTATCAGTTTTTTTTGTCATCAATCGAAAGCTCATATAGAAGTTTTATAACAAAACCCTTTTTTGTTTTCTTTTTTCGTTGTATTTAGAAAGTTATAACATATTAAAAATATATTTTTAAACGGTCGCCTTGTGACGAGAAGTGGGTAATTTCTATCTGGACCTGCGCTTTGTTGATACAGTAGCTGTAGTAGACATGTCAAATATGTCAAATATTAAAAGTCAAATATTAAAAGTTATCGTCCTTTTTTGGTACCATCGTGTAGGAGTATTACAAAAAGAAGTCCTCAAAAAATGTTTTTAAATGTCCCACATTGTTTAACGTCGAAACCAATGGTTTTAAACAGTGCGCCTAAAACGTGCGCCGAGAAATCCTAAAACGACAGTTTTATAAAGAATGTTTATGTTTGAATGAAGTTTAACCCTTTTGACGTCACAAACAAATTATGGCGCGTTTAGAGTCACGTCATTATTTCCAAAATTTTATCACTTTTAAATTATTTTATATAATTAAATTGTTTATAATTAATTGAACATTTTTTTTAACCCTTTCGCATCGCATATCCGAATTGTTTATAATATGGTTTTAAAATACGTAAAAAAATCGATAATTTTTTTTTATTCAACAACCCAAATTGTAAATTTCTTACAATCCATATTTTCAAATTTATAATATTGAAAAAAGCTTTTACTTTCTATTTTGCTTTTAATATTTAATTTTTAATTGGTGCTCTCGCTGAAAAATAATTCCAATGTAGTATCGTAAAGTTGTATAGGTTAAAAAATGTTTGATTCCGTGGTAGGGCGGTTCAGTTTTCGATTGTTGACAGCGTAATAAAAGGTATGTGATTGCATTATTGGCTGGATGAGCGAACAAAGCTGTATATAGCACGGCTTGTTTTACTATTTATGCCTCGGGCGAGACGCCTCCGGGAGTTCCTGGCCCGAATTGAAATTATGAAAACTCCCCGAGTAGATAACATATGGCGGCGGCCTACAAACACAAAGGATCCACACTACCAACTTTTTGATCCTCTCCCTCAAATTAACTCCGTAATTGAAGTCTCGCTATATAAACACGTTCAGAATATAGATAACGTTGCATCCTCAATTATTTTAACAATATTCAAGATATAGACAAATTATAAACATAACGCATATTTTAAATTACAAGAAAATATTTCTAATAACAAATTAATTCCTTAATATATAATTTGTTAAAATGGAGTTATATGGTGCAGCAAATGAGTTATATAAAAGGTTCTATTTAGTTCTATATTGCAATTTTTTTATAAAATGTTTTTCCGTATAATCAGAATATTCCTAAATATCTTCCGAACTTCGTGTGTGATAACGCGGCATCACATGTGATAATACGCGCGATTCGAAATTTGGTTTCAAGTTATAGACAGACAGCAGTCGCACATGTTCTCGCGAATTGTTAAAATGTGATACTTCGACCATGTCAGCTGTTAATTAAAAAAATTTGTCTTTGAAGCGGTTTGCCAATTAGTGCAACATTCCAGACCAATGTTTCCCAATTAGTGTTCCTCGCAACCTTAGGGTTTTATATGAAGTAAAATTGAAACGTTCATGAAAGAAAAAATCTTGAGAGACACACATAATCTCATTTCCCTCTAGAAATATTGCTCTTAATTTAAAGATATTTTGAATTTAAACTTCTTCGCCGACATCAACATTTAGATCTTTAAATTTGTGTTTCTACTGAAGCCGGTTGATGCAATAATACAAATAAATCTATTAGACATATTTCCTTGCGACACATTTCCCTTCCATTTGCTGAGTGAACCCCCTGGCGTCTTTCAAATATTTCCATCGCTTGATTCCACGCTGCTCGATGTTTAGTAGTATCACCGTTAATCGGCATTTTAGATAACATGATCACAAAATAGACCATGTAGTTTAATGTAATTTTAAAAGTCAAACAAGATTACCAATTTAGTACAATTTGCTTAGGACTCCAGTCTCGTATCCGCATAGTTCCTTGAAATTACATGCGTGTCATTAATAAATTATAATATTTCACTAATTCGTACCTCTCGTCCTACCTATCGTCTTAAGTTGACCAAAGTAATAAAAAAGTGTATATTGATTTAGAAGATATGAAATCGATTGTGAAATATTGGAATCCCTCGTTGAAATGTGGAACAGACAATGGGGGAAACGGGAAACAGCCGCAGCCGAGTTCCTTTATACATATAAGCTGATTTTCGAGGCACAATCGAGACCGGAGGATTGGTAAAAGCGGTTCGCAATAACCGTAGTGTCAGTTTATCCTAAATAACGAGCATCCCCAATCCCATCATCAGTCACACGGATCAACCGCGTCCCGCTGTATACGATGCGCCTCTGTAACGATAAAAGAAATATTCTTCCACTAACAGCCCCGCTCTTCGTCTGCCCACGAAACAACTAACCAAAAACAATCATTAATTGAAACCGTCACTCCGTCCCGATATATATTTCCACTCATAAACTTGTCTATATTGCATAACTTTCGGTATCAAAATATATTGCATCTCATAAATCTCGGTAGTTATATAGCCCGGATATAGAGAATACTTTAAGTAGGATGAGCTATAAGATTATAATTTTGATTGCGTACTTAAAACAAGTCTAATATTGTTAATTACGTTAGATCCGGAATAGGCAAATCAGTATTAAATGAAATTTCACCTGGTTGTGAGTGGACGACTGCTTTTCAATACACACCTAAAAGCAAATGGTGAAGAATGAATGCCTTAGAAATAAAGAATTTTGAAAATGGAGGAAATTTATTTAATTGCAATATTTTCTATAAAATGATAGGAAAATGTTAACAATTTTATTAAAATTAATGTTAATTTTTGGTCTTCCAGATACATAAAACGCCTATGAAAACAATGTTTTTAGGTGGTCATTTTGCTATGTACACACAGATTGTCCTCAAGAATATTGATTCTACAATTGAGCGCCAAAATGTCTATAAAATTTGAAAAGTAAAAACTTTCTAAATTAACAAACACATAATAGTTCTGACGGAAACCAAAGACTCGTTACAAGTTTTATTTGATCCGAATATCGATTTCTTTCAAATAACTTTTTTTATGTTAAAGTAGCGTTTTATGTCAACTATTTATCTCTTCTCATTTTATGCTTTAATTAAGTTATAAAAAAAAGAAAACGATGTTTTAAACTAGGGGTCTCCAAACAACGGCCCGAGGGCCACATCCGGCCCGCGGACAGATTTTGTCAGGCCCGCGGAGAGCTAGCATACTTGAAAACTCTTTTTAGAGAACATATTTTTTATAGCAAATTAAATTTAGTTTACTGAAGTATTCTAATTTTATGTTGAATAATTATTTATATGACATCTACATTGATATGGTCATGGGCTAACTACTCATAACATTGTTGTAGGCTTATTGTTATTGTTTTTGTGATAAATTGGATAAAGAAACACATAATTGTAGTGAGTAAAGACATGTATAATATGCAGAAAATTTAACTTCAGTATATAATAACTAACAAATTATTGAAATGAATCCAACTAACATTTTATACATTTTAAATAAAAACATAACTTACAACAAGCATAATGACATATGAAATACTAATGAGATTTATGTAATTGAGATTTTCCACTGACAATAGTTTGTAGTTGTGGACTAATTTTACTTGTAACAATTATTAAAAGAGATTTAAGATGCTCATCAGTTAATTTAGATCTGTAAACATTTTTTGTGTACTTCATTTTGGAGAAGGTCTTCTCACACAAATAAGTAGTACCAAAAACAGAAAACAGCCCACGAGCAAATTTATGCAAATTATCAAATTGTGTCAGTGGAAGACTCTTATAAAATTCCAACAAAGATGAGTTTTGATATTTGTTCTTAATTATATCACTGCACTGTAGATCAATCATTTCCATTTGAAGTTCCGGGGCTAGGGTTTCAATGTCAGTATCAAAATTATTCTGAAAAATCTTAATTTGATTCGCAATGGCATCAAAGTCCGAGAAACGAGTATCAAAATTTATTTTCAAAGCACTCAAAGTTTCGATTGCAAAATCGATAGGAAACTCAGTCTCAGTGGTGTGGCTGAATATTTCACATGTTTTAAAATGTGAAAAACATTTACTTCGTAGTTGTGATTGAAACAGTATCAATTTCTTCCGGAATGATTTGATATTAGTGTATAAATCAGGAAGATGCTGGTTTTCTCCTTGCAATCTCACATTCAGTTCGTTCACATGTTTTATCAAATCAACATAGAATGCTAACTTCCACAGCCATGCGTTGTTTTGTAATTCAGTAAGAGGGCGATGCTTTTCATTCAAAAAAAATTCGATCACTGCTCGAAGTTCAAAAAAGCGCTGAAGGACTTTCCCACAACTAAGCCAACGTACGACAGTATGATAAGGTAAGTCATTTTCTCCAATCTCTTCAATAAATTGTCGGAATTGTCGGTGATTCGGCCCAAAAGATCTGATAAAATTTACAGTTGATATGACTGGTTTCAGAACTTCAGACATATCCAAACATTTTCCGCACAAAGACTGTTGATGAATGATACAATGTAAGACTAATGGTTTTGAACCACCGTCATTTTCTACAGCCTTTGACACAAGAGCGACCACTCCTTTATCTTTCCCACTCATGTTTTTGTCTCCATCAGTTGTAATACATTTTAAGTTTTTCTATCGAAGGTTCTTTTGATTAATGGCCATTTCAACTCCTTTAAAAATATCTGTACCAGTAGTTGTGCCATGAATACTAAACATATCAAGAAGTTCTTCATGCACTTCATAGCTTTTATCTACTCCTCGAATATAAATCAACACCTGAGCAGTATCTGACACATCCGTTGACTCAGTTTTTTTTTTTTGTCGAACAGTTGAGAGGATATATTTTCAGCGATGTTTTCTACCCTTCGAGCCACAGTGTTTGCTGACATACTGACAGTTTTTAATAAATTTACCTTTTCAGGGCACATTTCTTCGGCTACTGCAATTATGCATTCTTTGATCATTTCTCCATCGGTGAATGGTTTTCCACGTTTTGCAATTTCAAGAGCCACACGAAAGCTGGCACGAGTTGCAGCTTCTTGTTCAGTTTTGAGTCTTGTAAATGAAGATTGCTGCGATTTCAATCCGCGCTTCATAGCTTCGAATTTTTCTGTTCGCAAACTTTCTGTATATTTTGAGTAATTTTGAAAATGTTTTGTTTCATAATGACGTTTAATGTTATATTCCTTGAAAACGGCTATGCTTTCATTGCAAATCAAACAAAGCGCCTTGTTACTGGACTCAATTACGAAATACTGAATGTTCCACTGATCTTTGAATTTTCTGCATTCACTATCAATTTTTCGCTTCTTTTCCATACTACTAAATCACACACAAAAGCAACAATTCAAATCAAAATACTGTTACAAAGATGTCTTAAACTTAAACAAGCACAAACACGTTTTAAGGAGGTACGCACTATTTTATTTCACAACAGTGTCATAGGAACTGACTTGTGGTTGCGCCACTAGCCTACTTATATATTCCAATTACTGCCATCTAGAAGTGAGTGGAAGACACCAGAACTTTCTCAAACCAACGAGATTATTCTGTACGTGCTATTAGCGCCATCTGTTAGCGATAGAAGGTACTACCTATTTCCGCTTGTGTCCACCAGATGTCGTGTCACGTTACTCCTCATGGCTCGTACTCTAGGACTAATCTAGAAATTACAGATAATGACAGGAAAATTAATAATATGCAGTGTTACCGTTTTGCGGAAGTTAGTCCGATTTGCAGCCTTTTTTAAACGTTGCGTACTTTTTCGGACTTTTTTTTTTTTCATCAGTGGACTATTTCACTTTTTACCACCGCCAACAATGATAATATGGTTTTGGCCCTCGGAACTTACTGGAGTAATCAGTATGGCCCTAAGGCTGGAAAGTTTAGAGACCCCTGTTTTAAACCAATATAAAATATTTTAATATTCATTTTATTCGAATATTCAAGTTACTAAATTCTGTTCCGATGAATATAAATTTAGAAGATACTGATGAATAGGATGATACTAGTTTGCAGACTAAAGATGATAAATTAAGAGAAGAAGCAAAGTATGTCTAATGTGGAAATTATGTAAGAAGAAGTGATATAGATATGAGCACAACAGAGTTTTGGAGAAATAACTGAGTTTAAACAGAAACATGTTCCTTTAGTATAAAGGAAAAGAAAAAAGTATGTCAGAAAAGAAAACAAATAATAAAAATTAGAAAAGCTTCCATGATTTTTTTTTAATGGACATTTCAGTGATTTTTTTTTGCATGAAAGTGCGACATGTGTTCTACATGGAAATTACATATTTTTATGTTTTAGTTTTATCAATTAGCCGTTTTGATGCATTGCTGGACATAGGCCTCCCTTTGATTTTTCCATTCTTCCCTCTCCTGTTCTACTTGCATCCAATTTTTATATTTTTTATATTTTGTACCATCATGTTGGAGGACGCCCTCTGCTTCCTAGAGCCTGCTGCCTTTGTTGCCATTCAATCTACCGCCCGTCCTTTTTGCAGTATGACTAACGTGACCATTTATTTTTTTACTCAAAACGGTACATTGGTTTATTTAGGTTAATTAACAGGTAGTCAAAAAAAACACTTTTTTAAAGTTATTTATTCAGAAAAAGTCAGTTAGCTTAAAAGTTACGAATTAATATATATATATATATATATAAATATATATATATATATATATATATATATATATATATATATATATATATATATATATATATATATATATATATTAGGGTGGGCCAAAAAAAACTTTTAATTTTTTTTTTTTTAGCTACTACGAAAATATCGTCCAAGATGACGAAAAAAAAATTCTAGTAAAGTTTCAGCCCTTAATATTTATATTAAGAGGTGGCTCATTGTGATTTTTGATTTCCCATTTAAATAACATAAGAAGTTATTTTGTTTTTGTGTGGATTTTTAATGCACTCGAACGAATAAATGCCTCGTGGAAATAAATACATATTCTTGTAGGAAATTTAACGATCTACAAAAAAAGTCTGAAATAATTTTTTGCTAAGTTGACTCGTTTAAAAGTTATTCGAGGTTAAAGTCCAACCTCAAATAGTTGAGAATAACTTTTACAATTTCTTATACTCTATCACAAAATATTGACTCAAAAACATAAAATAGCTTAGTTTTCGTAAATCTTATCGAGTTCTTTTTGATAAAACAATAAAATTTTTACAAATAATCGATAACCGTAAGAAAAATCGATATTTTCATACCTAATTAAAATAAAAACACTCGAAACTGTACTTTACCTGAGAGCATCATTCCCTGAAAAATTAATAAGTGCTTTATTTGCACTTGACTATTAGGTTATGTATAATATTAACAATCATGTTTCTTTAATTTTTCAATTATAATGAAACTGTTTATTTTATAACTTGCCGTTTTTTAATCTCAAAATCAAACTAAATTTTTTTTGTTACAATTGGGAAATTTTTGTCTGTGATTTTTAACTACTTGCAATAAATAAGTTGCAATATTATCAATAAGTAAGATATTTTATGTTTGTGAGTCATTATTTTGTGATAGAGTATAATAAATTGTAAAAGTTATCCTCAACTATTTGAGGTTGGACTTTAACCGCGAATAACTTTTAAACGAGTCAACTTAGCAAAAAAACATTTTAGACTTTTTTTGTAGATCGTTAAATTTCCTACAAGAATAAGTATTTATTTCCACGAAACATTTATTCGTTCGAGTGCATTAAAAATCGAAACAAAAACAAAAAAAAATCTTATGTTATTTAAATGGGAAATCAAAAATCACAATGAGCCACCTCTAAATATTAATATTAAGGGCTGAAACTTTACCAGAATTTTTTTTTCGTCATCATGGAAGATATTTTCGTAGTAGCTAAAAAAAAAAAAAATTGAAAGTTTTTTTTGGCCCACCCTAATATATATATATATACCCGAAACGTTTAGTTATATTTATATTTATCAGAGGAACAAATTTGCTTTAATATAGCTGGTGGTGATTTTAAGTAAGAATGAAACTCTTGTCACTTTTTTTTTATATTCACCTTAATTATCAACATCGCGTTTAGAACTGAAATTTGTAACTGGGTCTTCTCAGATGGCTACAATTTGTTCATCATAGAAAATACTGGAGCATTTGTAGCAGGCAAACATAAAATATATTCAATTAAAATAGAAAAGTTTTCATCCTGAAGATTGTTGGCCTGAAAGTGTTTGAATACTTCCACCCAACGAGTTACCGTAGAAACATTTAGATAATTCCATTCGGTTACTTTCTGCGGTGTAATGTAGTTACAAATTAACGAAAATTCGTCAAAAACTTCTGCATCTTTATTACAGTCAATATATTCCTTTTCAATTAATACATCCAGAGATTTTTTAACGTCTTCTCATGCGGGGACCTTTTTTAAATCTGCCCAATAAAATATCTCCATTTCTTTGGAAAGAAAGAGTCCACTGCTCCAGATATTCACGACTTGTTTGATAAAATTCTGTAGCCGCCCTTTTCACAAACTTTTCATCTATATCAGTAACATTATCTTTCGATTTCAGTATTAATTGACGGACCATAAATGGAAGAAACTGATTGGTTTGTTTCTGTGTCAAATTGTCTTTTAGTTGATTGATTTCTTTTGCAGCTTCAATTGCCGATACAGTCTGACCTTCCAGTTTCAATACAGCTTGATGAAAACTTGCTGACTGAGCGTGTTAAAAATAAAGCCATAATTCGGATGTGGGATCTTCAAAAAAGTTTTATAGTAACAGGGGACATTTTTCAATACTCAAAAAGTAGTTTTTTAATGGCTGATGCATTTTTAAAACTCTTTCCAAGGCAGGCATAAGAGCAAGCCATCTAGTTTTGCAGATTTTATTGCATTGTGAATTACATGGGCTCCACATCCAATACCTATCAATGGATTTTTCAGTGATGATTGTAATTTCGTTAACACATTGTTAGTTCCTCGCCTAACCGCACGTTCACGCTCCGAAATTGACGTTGGCATTGTCTCCGCAAACACACGACAATGATGTCAGAAGTCTCACCTGGTTGGTCTTGTAGATCTAAAATTTTTACTTGCACACCTACGTAAGGTTGAAAAAAGCGCACTAGAATGGGGTATATTTTCTTGTTACCGTGGTTTGAAGCGTCGTTTAGTATTGTAATGCAATTGGACTTATCAAGATCATCTTTTAAGGCGTCAAAACATTTACTACAATAGCTTCTGATTTCGTACGCGCGCATGTAAAATTGGGATCAAAACATGATTGAATTCATTTCGATGCACAATCATTAGAGCGAAAACTGTGGTTTTCTTGTATCGTGTGATAAGCCCAGACGCCTTCTGACGCGGCGATATCCAAATCCTACGTTTTCGATTTCCGATTTCTTGAAAAAGGTTAACATCGAAGAACTCGAAGCGTCACGATCGGCATTTTTATGTTTTTCAGACTTTAAATGCTGTTCAATGTCACTGGTACCACTATGGGAAACGCTAAATTCTGTACGACACTTTTCACATCTGACAAATGAGGGAGTATTTATTTGCTTGATAAACGGATATTTTGCTTGTAAGTTAACATTGAACGTACACTTGCGTTTCGGCATTTTAACTTATGATTCCAAAACAAAAGAAGTTTAAGTTATTTACTAGGTACACGAGCATCAAACAACAACAAAACAAATATCGAGAAGTGGGCGAACGAAAAATCTGTCAAACAATTAGTCAGCAAAGCGCGAACGATGACGTCTTCGCCACTCTTGGCTATCGTCGCGTCGACCAACGACGCGGTCTCGCTCTCGCACACCGCTTGCGTCGACTACTCAAATTTTCGCGAGGTTTCAGAAAACGAGACAATTTTGCGTCCCAGAGTTCATTTCGGGGACACCGGGACTCGTAACTCTAAAAAGGAACAGTCCCGTTCAAAACGG
Source organism: Phosphuga atrata (assembly GCA_944588485.1). NCBI lineage: Eukaryota > Metazoa > Arthropoda > Insecta > Coleoptera > Silphidae > Phosphuga > Phosphuga atrata. The sequence goes on along the minus strand of OX155897.1, from coordinate 44,076,274 downwards.
GACGTCTGGTCACGTTAAGTATGACCCGCCCCGTTCCACTTCAATAACGCTATACGATCTTGTGCGTCAGTGATTCCTGTTCTTCAACGTATTTCATAGTTTAGAATTCTGTCTCTCGGTGATATGTCCAACATTGACCGCTCCATAGCCCGTTGGCAGATATGTAACTTATTTGCTGATTTCCGCATTTGAGTGAGTGTTTTCGCTCCATATGTCATCACGAGCAGGACGCATTGGTTGTATATCTTACGCTAGAGACATATAGGAAGGTCGGATTTATAAACTTCCCTCGGCTTGCCAAAAGCAACCCACGTCAGACCTATCCTTCGATAAATCTCAGTCGTTTGATTGTCGCGATCTATTTGTATTTCATGAGCCAGGTACTTGTATAACGTTACCTGTTTAATTTCGATATCATTACTTGTCGTATTCTCGCTCATAATGAGGTTGGACATTAATTGGGTCTTGTCTGTGTTGATCTTTGGTCGCGATCTATCGGAAGTAACCTGGATCCATTTTCACCATTTTTGTAGCTTCGTCCAGCAATGTCAACTGCATACTTCAGATTGTTCAGTGTCTCGCCGTTTATGTTAACAGCCATTTCGCCCCAATTCACTTTTTTACTCATGAATTCCAAGAGGGCAGTAAATAATTTTGGAGAGATCGAGTATCCTTGTCGCATTCCGTGCTGAATATCGAACCTAACGCTAGCAGTTGCATTTTATATGTGGTTTATTCTATTTATTCTTATATGTGGTTTATAGTGTCGAAAGCTTTTTTGAAAGTCGACATATAATAGAACGAGTAACAAATAATAGAATCAGCGTCTTAATAGTTTGCAGATAATTAATCATTTGTCCCAAAACCCGATGGGCTCTTGCTTATTCGCGAGTTTTGGTAGAAACGAGGTGTTAGTCGCTTTGTAATATTCTTTGTGAAAAGTTCATATATTTGTAATAAGAGACTTGGTCTGTAGTTTGCTAGGTTTGCTGTTATCGCCTTTATTGTGCATAATTGTAATGATGGTATTATGCAGTTGATGTCTAAAATGGTTATATAGAAATGTGTGATTTACTCGTGACAATAAAACAATGAGAGAAACAAACTGTTTAAATTTGTTATTAGCGCGTTGTAATAATGGCGTTGTTCCATTTAGAAGGTGTTTTTCTTTTTTTCATGAAGCATGTATTGAAGTTCTGAACTACTTGACATTTGTGAGTTTACTTATGGTTTTCTTCCCGATGGCTAGCTTTCTATTTAGTACTTACCTACTCTTATTTTGTTCCATTACCAGGGCAGTATTGTCGGTGTTGTATTGGCGGACTTCGATATCTTTTTATTTAATTTCTTTAGCTCATCCGATACACTGGCGCATTTGTGTTTTAGTTCTCTTCTAGCTTTCATTAGGCGTTTTGTAAGGAATAAGTTTCCCGTTGTCTTTGGTTTCTTATGGACAGTACCTTTCTTCTGCACTCTTTAAAACATTTACTCTCTTGTTGTTCAATGTTTCCATATCTATCTGTTGTTCGTCTAGTTGTTTATTATACTTATTGTGCGTTTTTATGTGCTGTTTATATACTCCTCGTTCTTTACTAGTGGTCCATTTCCTTGTTTTAACCTAAATAATTTGTTTTGACCTTTCTTTGCTTGTGTATATATATATATATATATATATATATATATATATATATATATATATATATATATATATATATATATATATATATATATAGAGAGAGAGAGAGAGAGAGAGAGAGCTTGTGTATATATATATATATATATATATATATATATATATATATATATATATATATATATATATATAGAGAGAGAGAGAGAGAGAGAGAGAGGGAGAGCGAGAGAGAGAGAGAGAGAAAGAGAGAGAGAAAATAAATTTATTTCAAAAGGCGGAATTCGGATAGTACGATCGGTAGAATGCAAGTCAAATTATTCTCAAGTCGACGTTTCGATTTATTAAATAAAATCTATTTCAAGACCTACAAAATGTTACAACGGTTACAAAAAACAAAGTAAAATACTTTTTTACTTAATAAAAAGGTTACGAACAACTTATTTGAATGTGTAACATCATATGACGGACGAGCTTGAACGAACGGTTGTATATTATACTACAACATGTGCAACACGGCCAAAGGTAGCCTCAGACGCAGTTTTATTAAACGTGTTGGAAAATTAATTGACAAAATGTCGGGTACGCACAGAACCAAGAAACATTTTCTTTAAATCTATTTAAATATATTGCGTATAAAAACCAGTGAAGAAAGGTACGCATTGGGAATGCAACGATATCGGTGACACTGGATTGGCAACGAAGTCGGGATTACACTGAAACAACCTAGTTTAAGACGTAAAACAGTTTGAAATTGAGCCACTCGAACTGTGGACTTAGTAATAAGTAATAAAGAATATGTATAAGAAACAAAAGATTACTTTGTAACGAGTGAACGAGTGAACCAAACAAATAAAAAATATATAGCAAAAAGCAAAACCTCAAATCAGCTATATCTATCTACCGCCCAAGCCATAAGCCAAGCGTACATATTGCTCAAACCATCCACGTCTATTCTTGAGTTGAGCACTGGCATTTTGAATGAAACACATTTCCAAGAAAATTCTCTTTGGGAAATGTGAGTCTCTTGCAAGGACTTTTAAGTCATTATAGTGGACCCTGTGATACGTATCATTACAATTCGCTGCCAAAGCACAGGAATGTGGTTTCAGTTTACAATCACTTATGTGATTGGCCAATCTGGAAGATAGTATTTGGCTGGTCTAACTAACGTACACAAGCTCACACTCGGTTTATCGTATACCGTATACGATAACCAATGTGATTGCATTACGGTGGGCGTTAAATCTTCAAGACGACTGAAAGATCTATTAATCGTGTTATAACACTTCTTTGCTATAATTGTCGGACTCTTGCTCTTTCAGATCGATTTGACGGCAGGAGACAGTGATTCTACAAAATGTAAACTCCTGTAGGTTTTTGCTTCGTCACCTATGACAACGGCAGCGACAAGCTGTCGCATAAGGTTGGAGTATAACAACTTATTAAGCAAACTTGTGGGGTAGCTATTCTCCTAGGATATTGAACAATCTTGCAATGCTAGCAGCACGTAGATCGGTGTGGACAATCTTAAAAATCATCTCAAATAATTTTAGTTGCATTCTACTGATCGTATTTACACTTTAACTAATAACAATCCATATTACGACTTATCAATTTGCTTATATAGGTTTTTAACTTCAAATTAAACCTTTTCAATTTCAAATTAAACCTTTTTAAATTCAAATTAAACCTTTTTAAATTCAAATTAACCTTTTTTAAGTTCAAATTAAACTTTTTTAAATTCAAATTAAACTTTTATCAAATTTAGTTAAATAATAATTTATACAGAAACTAATTTTTTTTTTCAATTTTCAAAAATTATAATGAAAACAATTATGAAAAATTATAAAAATAATGTTAATGTAACGGTTGTCCCGCTACAGCCAATATTTATTACAATCAGCAGAAGTAACAGTGGCCACGGACTCAAAAATAAACCAAATTTAGATTATTTTCTGGTTCCTCCAGCAAATTTCTTGCAGCTAATTTAACATTTTTCAATGGGATTTAAATGGGTGAATATGCTGGAAGAAAAAATAGTCTATGGCTTGTTCCATTTATTTTGTCCCGAACTTCCTGAGTATTATGGATTTTGGCGTTGTCCAGAACCAGCCAAGCTTCTAAGGTGTTACTTTCAGCCTTTTCATTAAATAAACCACCATAAAATGTAAATAAATGTAAACATTTCTGCCTCTTAGTGTTGGAACTATTACTTGGGCTGGAGTATTTTTCTTTGATCTGGCTTTATTTCGCCGGAGATATTAATTTATACCGGATTCATCAATGAAAATTATATTCTCCCGTGTTTGTGGAGCAATTTGTGAAAATAAAATTGTACATTTTTTGAAACGTTTATACGGTTCAGACTAATTGCAGAAGTTTTTAATATTATTTTTAAAGCTGTTAATGCATTAAATAAAGATGTTGTGGTCAAGTTGACGTTTTTATTTTCAAATATCTTCAATTTCATATTTTTTAAAGTAATCGATGGTTTTTCATTAATAATTTGCTCTACATAAATTAAAATCTCATCAGATAATTTACTATTCCTTTTTCCAACCACGATTTTGTCTAACCATATCATATCAATCCTTCTTATAACGTCTAATTATAGATTTAGCAGTGTTTTTATTGGTACCTGCTATTTCTGCTGATTTTGCAATTGTTCTACCTTCTTCATAACATTTCATAAAAATAGCCTTTCTGTCTAAACTTGTTTTAGAATAATTAACTATACGGTTTCTTTCACTAACACAGACTAACAGGCAATTGATCTGCAAAAATCTGCAAAAAGTTAAATTAGCTGCAATAAATTTGCTGGCGGAACCAGAAAATAATCTAAATTTGTTTAATATTATTGAGGAATCAGAGGCTACTGTTGCTGATACTTCTGCTGATTGTAATAAATATTATGTAGATAGGTCGATGAAATTACCATTGGATGTAGCAGGACAACGATACATTATTTTTATAATTTTTCATAATTGTTTTCTTTATAACTTTTGATAACTAATTTGTTGTTTCTATATTAATTAATATTCAACTAAATTTAATACAAGTTTAATTTGAATTTAAAAAAGTATAATTTGAATTTAAAAAAGGTTAATTTGAATTTAAAAAGGTTTAATTTGAATTTAAACAGGTTTAATTTGAATTTAAAAAGGTTTAATTTGAAATTGAAAAGGTTTAATTTGGTAAAAACCTATTAAGTTTAAAACCTATATTGTAATTGACATACAATCAATATATTGTAAAAAGAATTTACGATTTTGTGTGTCAGTGCACAAGATATATATCACAAGATATATATATATATATATATATATATATATATATATATATATATATATATATATATGTATATATATATATATATATATATATATATATATATATATATATTAATATATATATATATATATATATATATATATATATATATATATATATATATATATATATATATATAATATATATACATCTTGTGCACTGACACACAAAATCGTAAATTCTTCTTACAATATATTGATTGTATGTATATATAGGTTTTTACCAAATTAAACCTTTTCAACAGATGATCTCTCTGACCTTGCATCACTAGATGCGCAGACTCTCATGAGGTTCATCCACGGCTCGAAATGGTTTGACAAAATCCTTTGAGGAGGGTTGTACTCCAAGTACCGTGGTACTATATATATATATATATATATATATATATATATATAGGTTTTTAACTTCAAATTAAACTAATCCCCTGAGGAGGGTTTTACTCCAAGTACCGTGGTACTATATATATATATATATATATATATATATATATATATATATATATATATATATATATATATATATATATATATAAGTTTTTAACTTCAAATTAAACCTTTTTAAATTCAAATTAGATAGGTACGTAGGTTTCAGTGGCAGCTGATGCTCACATAGGCCTCAGATGGGCCCGTTGTGTTACCACGGTACTTGGAGTACAACCCTCCTCAGGGGATTTTGTCAAACCATTTCGAGCTGTGGATGAGCCTCATGAGAGTCTGCGCATCTAGTGATGCGAGGTCAGAGAGATCATCCAAGAAAGGTCGGCCTAAGAAGAGCAATCGTGTTGAGGTCAGAGAGGGGCATTGGCATAGGTAATGCTGAACACTCTCCTCTTCCTCCTCGTCCAGGCAGCCTCTGCAGTAGTCCCACTTCGCCATGCCCAGTCTCTCAGCGTGCTTGCCAATGGGGCAGTGTCCCGTGATGACTTCCACTGCCAATCTGATATCGTTTCTTTCTAGAGAGACGATGTTAGTGCTTCTTTTCCTGTTTCGGTGAGGCCATATTTGCCTGGTTACCTCGCAGGTGTCTTCATCCCTCCACCTTCGCTCCGCTAGGTTCGAGGTTATTTCGGCTATGGTCTCCTTGCACGAGGCCAATGGAATACCAATATCCTGTAATACTTCGGTTGAGTGCAGGCTTGTGCCGTTCTTTGCAAGCTCATCCGCTTTTGTGTTACCTGTGATCCCGCTGTGGCTTGGTACCCACATGAGTCTCACGTTTGTGTGTGCTGCGAGCTCATTCAGCTTTCTCCGACAGTCAGAGACCACTGTTGAGTTGGTGCACACGCTAGTAATTGCCCGGAGAGCAGCTTGGCTGTTATCGGTGTAAATGTGGATCTGTTCACCAGGGTCCCCATTTACCATCAGCCACTCTGCTGCCCCTTTTATGGCGGTTACCTCCGCCTGTAGAACGCTGCAGTAGTCTGGCAGGCGTAAGCTAATTCTGAGGTTGAGGTCGTTGGAGAAAACTCCGCTGCCCACTTTGTCCTCCCTCCGTGAGCCGTCTGTAAAGACCTGCGTGTATCCTTCTGGTACCTCTTTCTTTTCCATCCACTCCTCTTTAGAGGGTATGTGGTATGAGAAGTTGTTGCCAAAAGCAGGTGTTGCTAGACATCGGTCTATGTTTTTGGGCACCCCTTTAAATTCATTGATTATTCCGGCGTGTCCACGATAGTCCGATGTCAACATTCGCACTGACTTTAGTCTAAGTGCTGTGGTAATGGCAAGTTGCCTGCCCATTAAATCGACCGGGGCTATGTCCAGGATTGTCTCCAAGGCTTTCATAGGCGTCGTTCTCATGGCTCCCGTTATCATGAGCGCCGCCATTATCTGCACTTTTGTAAGCGCCATTTGATGGACTCTTTTATTAAGTGCCGGCCACCATATGAAAACGCCGTAGTAGAGTATTGGTGTAACTACGGCTCTGTATAGCCAGAAGGTAATCTTGGGGTTGAGGCCCCAAGATTTCCCCACCGCTCTCTTGCAAGAGTACAGCGCCACCGTTGCTTTCCGTACTCTTTCGTTTATGTTGAGCTTCCATGATAACTTTCGGTCTAGTATGAGACCTAAGTACTTGGCGCTCTCCTTGATCGTCAGTTCAGTGCCCTTTAGCATTTGGAGCCTGAATTCTGGGATGTTGTGTTTCCTTGTGAAAACGACTAGCTCTGTTTTCGCCGGGTTGACATCTACGCCACACCGTTTGCACCATTGCGCTAGTTTCGATAGGGCCCCTTCAACAAGTTGCGACATTGTATTGAGGTGTTTCCCGGAGGCCGCTATTGCTACGTCATCCGCATAGGCGACGACCCTGCAGCCGGATTTCCTAAGTTGGAGGAGCAGCTCATTTAGCGGGATGTTCCAAAGCAATGGAGAGGACGCCTCCTTGTGGGGTTCCCCTACTCACCTTGCTTCTTATGTGGGATTCTCCCATTGTGGCCCTAATGTTCCTTTCACGGAGCATTTTTCCGATCAGGTGACATAGAGCGTTGTCCATAGCTAGTCCAGTTAAGGCTGATTCTATGGCTTCAGGCTTCACGTTCTTAAATGCCCCTTCTATATCGAGGAAGACAACCATCGTGAACTCCTTCCATCGCCTCGTCGTGCTCTCTATCTGGTTTACCAAGGCGTGGAGTGCTGTTTCCACGGATTTCCCCTTTGTGTATGCGTGCTGAGACATTGACAGCATTTCAGGGTGTAATGCCTCCTTCATGTGCAAGTCAATCAGTCTTTCAAGTGTCTTTAGCAGAAACGATGATAAGCTAATTGGTCTCAGGTCTTTGGGGGAGGTGTGTGAGGCCTTTCCTCCTTTTGGGATGAAGACCGCTTCGATCTCTCTCCATATTTTTGGGATGTATGAGAGGTTTATACATGCCTTAAACATAGTCTCCAACCAAGGTGTAACTATCTCTATGGCCTCTTGCAGCTCAACTGGACTGATCCCGTCAGGTCCAGGTGACTTAAAGGGTTTGAAGCTTTTGATGCTCCAGGTTAACTTATCTCCACCTACAATTATGTCAGCCAGACACCGAGGTGGAGCAGTTATGGTGGAGTCCACTACACTTATTCCATTGTTTGGAAAGTGTGTATCTATTAGTAGCTCCAGCGTTTCTGTACATGAGGTTGTCCAGTTTCCATCTTGCTTCTGTATGAAGCTTTGTACTGCCGGATCCTTAGATAAAATTTTTCGCAGTCGGCTGGCTTCTGAGGTTTCCTCTATTTTCTCGCAGAGCCGAGCAAAGGATGACCTTTTTGCCTTCCTCGCCTCCGTTTTGAAATTCCGTAGGCTGTTTTTATAGGCAGTCCACTCATTGGTGCTTTTTCCACCTACAATTATGTCAGCCAGACACCGAGGTGGAGCAGTTATGGTGGAGTCCACTACACTTATTCCATTGTTTGGAAAGTGTGTATCTATTAGTAGCTCCAGCGTTTCTGTACATGAGGTTGTCCAGTTTCCATCTTGCTTCTGTATGAAGCTTTGTACTGCCGGATCCTTAGATAAAATTTTTCGCAGTCGGCTGGCTTCTGAGGTTTCCTCTATTTTCTCGCAGAGCCGAGCAAAGGATGACCTTTTTGCCTTCCTCGCCTCCGTTTTGAAATTCCGTAGGCTGTTTTTATAGGCAGTCCACTCATTGGTGCTTTTTGCCTTGTTGAACAGCCTCCTGCATTCCTTTCTTAGGGAGCTTATTAACGGCGTCCACCACCGTGGTTTGCTCTTACCTATCCTGCTCACGACTTTGCATGATGTGCGCATGGCCTTGTTACAGGCGCCTGTGAACTGTTTTACAGTTCTGTCTAGCTCATTCCCTGTTTTTGGTTTTAGGGGCGGCTCTTCCGATAGAAGACCCGATATGGTAGTTTTGTACTTACCCCAGTCAGTCTTCCGTTTGTCTACAAACTTAGGCTTTGTTTGCATCTGTATGCCTACCTTAAATTCATTATACCTGTGATCAGAAAAGGAGTGTTCTTTTGACACTTTCCAATTGCTTACAAGGTTAGGCGTTTTAGTGGAAACGAGTGTAATATCAAGTACCTCCTCTCTCACGGCTGTGGTGAAGGTGGGGGTGTTACCTATATTACATATTTCTAGGTCGGAGGTTAGTATAAATTCTAGTAAGGACTCACCTCTGTTGTTCGTGTCCGAGCTACCCCATATGGTGTGGTGGGCATTGGCATCGGCTCCAATAATCACGTCCGCCCCTACTCGGTTGGCTTCTGTGATTATACCATGGAAACCGTCTGGGGGACTTTCCTTCTCATGGGCGAAGTAGCCTGAGATCATCCATAACCTACGGTTAAAAAGTCCCATTGATACAGTGACAGTGTCGCAATCGCTGTGGTTAGGCATCATAAAGGCGTTGATGCTTTTATCCGCCAGGACGCACGAGCGTGGCTTACCTGCGTTTTTTACGTACAGTAACCTGTACTTGTCAGAGCCCAGTCCACAGATCTTGGTACCCAAGACCCAGGGTTCTTGGATTAGGGCGATGTCGACTCCTCCCTTTGACAGTTGGAGGAGCAGAGCAGCCGAGGCTGCTTTGGAGTGGTGGAGGTTACATTGTATTAGTTTGAGTATTAGTTTTCTGGCACCGCGACGATCGTTACGTCGTTGTCGTCTTCGGTGTCAGAGATTAGCGCCAGATTCTCCTCTGCTTCGCTAATCTCATCTAGATGGAGAGGTCCGAACATATTACTGACCCCCATATCTGACATCTCACTGTCTGAATATGACCGAGGCTCCCCTTCCCTCGAGGGGATTGGGGTTCTCTGGTCACTCTTGTAAACATTCAGGGTAGTGGAGCCGAAGCCGTAGCTGATTACTCCCTTACTTTCTGCCAGTGGCGCTAGAGATGCTTCGTTTAAGATGACATTTACTTGCCTTCTCATACCCGCTGCCTTGCTTAACTTTGATAACGCTCCAATCCTCAGTTGGAAGCGTGGGGTTGCTGGTCTGAATTATCTTCAGAATTGTCCTCGGGTCAGAGGGTTCCGTCGAGATCCAGGCTGTCGATCTCGGTCTGCTCGGGATCTTGTCCCTTGAGACAGCCTCGATTCGGGCGCCTGGCCAGACTTCCCCCACTTCCCCGATGGCTTGCTTGTACAGGTCCGCTGATCGTTCGTTTGCACAAGCCACCAGCTTGATATGTCCTTAATGCCAACCTGCGTCTCTGCAGCAAGGAGCTGGGCCTGGATTATTCTGGAGCAATTTATACCATTTTCCAGGTTTCCTTTCGTTAGGGACCAGACTGACCTCCTTCGGGCCATGCATCCTCTTGGCACAGTAAGGTCCACTATCGTAGGATTAGGAGTTATAGACTGAAGAAGAAAGAAGTTTAACTCCCTAGCCCTCGATACCTACTAGCATCAGGAGTTGAAAAGGTGGTCAAGAGTAGACCGAAGAGTTGACCAAGGGAGGTCGAAAGATCAAAGAAGGAAAGATGAGAGGAAACTGGTAATCTCGTGCCGAAGCATGGTTACCGTGCAATGGTGTTGGTCCGCGTGTGCAATCCCCTATCCGCCACCCGGGGACGCGCCTGGTAGGGGTTACACCTTCCCCCGCAGGAAATTCAAATTAACCTTTTTTAAATTCAAATTAAACTTTTATTAAATTAGTTAAATATTAATTAATATAGAAACAACAAATTAATTATAAAACTTATAAAGACAACAATTATGAAAAATTATAAAAAATAATGTATCGGTTGTCCTGCTACAGCCAATGGTAATTTCATCGACATAATATTTATTACAATCAGCAGAAGTAACAGTGGCCTCAATAATAACAATTATTCTTCAATAATATTAAACAAATTTAGATTATTTTCTTAAAAAAAAAAAAACTTTTTGCAGATTTTTGCAGATGAATTACCTGTTAGTCTTGAAAGAAAACGTAGAGGAAATTATTCTGAAACAAGTTTAGACAAAAAGGATATTTTTATAAAATGTTATAAAGAAGGTAAAACAATTGCAGAGTCAGCAGAAATAGCAGGTATTAATAAAAACATCGCTAAATCTATAATTAGACGTTATATGAAGGATGGATATGAGATGGTTAGACGATATCATGGTGGAAAAAGGAATAGTAAATTATCTGATGAGATTTTAAATTATGTAGAGTAAATTATTGAAGAAAATCCATCTATTACTTAAAAAAATATGAAATTGAAGATATTTGAAAATAAAAACGTCAACTTGACCAAAACATCTGTATTTCATGCATTAAAAGCTTTAAAAATAATATTGAAAACTTTTGCAATTAGTCTGGACCGTTTAAACTCTACGTCAACAATTAAACAACGCAAAAATAATGCAATTTTATTTTCACAAAATGCTTCACAAATACGGGAGAATATAATTTTCCAATTTCAATTACCATATCCGGTGAAATAAAGCTCGATCAAAGATACATACTCCAGCCCATGTAATAGTTCCAACAGTAAGAGGCAGAAATATTTCACTCATTGCAGCCATGAATTTACATGCTATTATTCATGAATTTACATGGTATTATTCATTTTAAAATAATTTCGTATTCATCAGTAAATTCAAACATTTTTATTACATTTCTTGATGGTTTATTTAATAAAATGGCCGAAAGTAACATCTTATAAGCTTGGCTGATTCTGGACAACGCCAAAATCCATAAAACTCAGGAAATTTGTGATAAAATAAATGGAACAAGCCATACACTATTTTTTCTTCCAGAATATTTACCCATGTTAAATCCCATAGAAAAAGTTTTTTCTAAAGTTAAATTAGCTGCAAGAAATTTGCTGACGGAACCAGAAAATAATCTAAATTTGGTTAATATTATTGAGGAATCCGTGGCCACTGTTACTTCTGCTGATTGTTATAAACATTATGTAGATATGTCGATGAAATTACCATTGGCTGAGGCAGGCCAACCGTTACATTATTATAATAATTTTTCATAATTGTTTTCATTATAATTTTTGATAATTAATTTGTTTTTTCTATATTAATTAATATTTAACTAAATTTAATAAAAGTTTAATTTGAATTTAAAAAAGTTTAATTTGAATTTAAAAAAGGTTAATTGAATTTAAAAAGGTGTAATTTGAAATTGAAAAGGTTTAATTTGAAGTTAAAAACCTATATATATATATATATATATATATATATATATATATATATATATATATATATGAATAATTATATATATATATATATATATATATATATATATATATATATATGGTTTATTTTGAAAGTAGTGCAAGTCCATTTTCCATTGTTTCGAGAAAATTAAAATTAACATATCTGTTAATTCAAAAATTTGGACAAATTATATGAGGCAATGTCAGGCAATGTTTCTACTGTTTTATCAACATGTAATTTTGTTATATAAATTTGTTTTAGGCGTATCTTACTAAACTGGTGTATGGACTTACACCAAATGTATCCTGTTTCCTATATTGTGTTATTTCATCATAATAATCCTGTGGTGTATAAATAAAATTCTGTTTGCGCAATGCCATTTCTATGATGCCAAAATCTGCATCGTTCGCATGGTATGAATGCCCCAAGAGTAAAAATTTGTGATCAATGTTATTTTTGACGACTGGACAAACTTCAACCACATCAATGCCATTTGTAAATTTCGATTTTGTCCAGTACACATGTCGCTGTAGTATAATATACGATAACATAGTATTGGGTCGTTATATTTTCTAAATGCCTCAAACAGCAAGAAGCTACTTCTTGCGATCCCCTGGAAGCAATATTTTCGCCCCACACATACAATGGAAATTGTGAAAACCCTCGTTTAAAACATACATATTGCTTAAATATACGATTGAGACAGATAATTTGAGGTAAGGTAAGGCTTTTTGTATGTCAAAAGAGAAAGCAAAGTATTTATTAGGATTTTTTGATGCAAGAATTTTATCTTCTTGTAATGATTTTCTTGCTAATTCAGCATCTAGCAAGTGAACATCATGTCTTTGTACAAGAATTGTTTTTTTTCATCAGTTGTCTTAATTTTTATGTTTAAAAAATCGCATTTCGCGCAGGTATCTTTACGTGGCAAATGGAAGTGTAGCTTGAACTCTCGTTTAAAGATTTTCCTGTATGTCCATTCATTAACTGAACTTAAGTTTTTTCCTTGCATTTTTCTAAGTATAAATTATACATTTTTCTTATGTTTAATTCAGGATTTAAAAACATCCGTTCTGAATTTTGGGATCGAGTATAGTGACTTTCATATGCCGGAAAGCTTTTTATGTACTGTATTGTACTGTACAGTACTTTATGTACTGTTATTGTCACTGTATTGCTCAATAGCTCACTAGTTCTTCTGCAAGAGCCATCCATTTTTCCAAGCATGTCTTTCGGAATATTCTCATGCGCCTTTAGGATACGATCAATTCGTCTAGTAGATATTTGGAAAGTATCAAGGAAAAACTTCTTACATACTAAAATGTTTCCACCAGAAATGACCAGGTAAAATTTATAAGCATATGCCCTCATAGTGCCCGAATTATTTCTAGGCCTTCTTCTATTGACAGTTTCACGTTGAACATTACAATAGAGAAATACATTTTGCTTATTAAAATCACCTATATTCGAGAACTTATCAAAAATTTCTATACGTTGTTTCATTAATATGTTCCATACATTTCTTCGAGCAATTACAATTTTTAGATTCAAATTTTTTTGCTGGAATGAATTTTCCTCTTTTTGTATAGTACATTTGTCCAGTATTTCGCGAAATTTTGTTTATTTGCTGCATACATTTTCCTTTATTTTGTTCAGCAGAATCTGAGATCTCAGTAACAATATCCTCATCTAATGAAGATTCTGCCTCTATTATTCTTCTTCTCTTTTTACGATTCGTTAATTTGTTGTTCATAGCGGAATTATCTTCATCCTCTGAATCTAAGATTATTCTTCTGTTTATATTCATGGGCTTTATTTCTGTGTGAATTTATTTTCAAAAACCCAAAAAAATTATAATATTAATAAAAAATCTAATTTTGTAATTGAATCTACTTTGCTATACTTCTATTTTCTTCGATATCACTACTTTTTGTTGTACTATTTTCTTCTTATTGTTAGATAAATTAAAATTTTCGCAAAATTAGGCAAAATATTGACCATATAATATATTGTTAACATTTTTTGTAATATTAGGGATACCATGATGTGCAACGATTTTAATTAATTTGAAAATCTGTACTGAAACGGGCCATGTTTCATCTCATAGTCAGTCTGTCTACCTGTCTGTCTGCAGAGTTTATCGCTTGATTAAATTGATGTCTTGGATTTACCAACTAGCAAACTTGTATGGAATGACCGAAGATAATAGTATCATATTGAAATTTATTGCCGAGTGTAAAATGAATTTCCGAAAATTATACCCTGAAAAGAATTATGATTTCTTGGCACCTTCCATTTCAATTTTTTTCATTTGGCTTCAACTAACGGCAGAATAATAAACTTTTTAATTTTTGGAAAAAGAATGTGAAATATTGCTAAATGTTTTAATTAGGAAAAATCAAAAACAGTTTTATCCATCCTCATCTGTCTAGTCTTGACTGCCTAATCTTATCTGTTTAGTCTTGTATATCTAGTCTTGTCTGTCTAGACAGGTCTGTCTGTCTGTCTGATATGGTCTTGTTTATGTATTCTTGTCTTCCTAATCTTGTTTGTATAGTTTTGAATGTTTTTTCTCTTGTCTGGTTATATTATCTTATCTGGTTAGTCCGGTCTTTTAAGATTTCTTGTCTGTTTCATAATGTTTGTCCTTATCCATTCTTGTCTTCCTAATATTTGTCGAGTGTCTGCCTATTGTCTCTGGTTTTTACTATTTGTCTAGTGTAGATTATATTTGTCTAGTCCGTTTTGTAAAATTTATCCGATCGTGCCCTTATCTATTGATTTTGGTTAGGATATGAAACATATATATTTTGTGTCTGGTTTATCCGGAACGTTATTTTTTAGAGCTTTGCCTCTGGTCAAACAACAGATAGTAAAGAGCTTCCCTTTTTGTATTAGCATCATAGTTAAAAATTGATATTTCTGTATTAACGGCATTTTATACCACGCTATTTCGAGCAGCCGTAAAACGTTACGACAGTCGTTTTCGTACGGAATGGGATCCTCCCGTCGCCATTTTCATAATTCAATTAGTTCCATTTTTCAATCGCTAATTACGAACTGGTGTATTTGCCTTGTACTCTTCGCCTATTTTGAAACTTGTGCAGCATAGATAAAACTTGGTATTAAACCACTTTCGTTATTATGACAAAAGTGTTCTTAGCAGCTTTCCCTTTATTAGGAACGCTATGAATTACTTTTAATAGCCTTTACTTTCAATATGCATTAAGCCAAAGGAATGTTCTATTTTACAAAGCTTCTCTCGTTCCTACCTTTATTATGGAATATTTAGCAAGGATATAATTTTCTTCTAATTTTCTCTATTCATCCATTTATCCTTTGTAAGTTTTGCACAAAGGCTGCCCTAATTTATATATTTTAATCCACAATTTTATTCTGTTTATCCTTTAAATATCCATTAGATCCCTCCTAATTCGAAAAATTTATTAATAAAAATAATGCTTAAGCTAAGATGTTTCTAGATTTAAAATATAATTTCTGGAGATTTAAATTTAATAAAAGTCACAAAATTGTATCACTAACCATTTTAATTAAGTTTAAATTTATTGTTGACGTTCGTTTATTTTTTTATATAGCAGTAGTAGCATAGTCTCACATCTCATTTAACAAACAAAGAAAATAAAATAAATTCCTCAAGCTATTTTTCTGAGCCAAAGAAGCTTTTTAATTTAATTTAGACGAATAAAGAGCTTTTGTGGCCTTGCGCTTTTCATTCTGCCAGTTGGAAACTTATTATTACGAGTGCGACATATAAAATGATAACGAGCTTATTTAAAAAAGTGTGTGAGGAAGACGAACAAAAGCACAAAATAAATTAATAATACAAAATAACAAACAAGTCCGCTTACCTATTTATTCTTATTTATTTAATTTTTTTCTGTTATTGGATGGCGGTACTTATGTATTAACGAGAGGATTTGGTAGAGAAAGCTTTTTCAAGTAAGCCGAAATAAAAACGAATTTTATATATCTTATTTGCTCAGCACTAATTCAACAGAGTCTGTCGTTTGTCCCAGGCTACAAAATAACTAATTAATGCGCATCCCACAAACACCACACTGTTTACTTGTACTGGTATGATGACCAAAGGGGCTTAAATAACGTTTGTAAACCTTTCTCAAACCACTAAATATTTATTCAGTTACAACCATAAACAATTTAAGAAAACATCAATGTAATTCCAAGCGTATTTAGTTCCAAATGATTTTAAGAGCAATAATATATGTTGAATAAGAATTTTCTATTTCTCCCAAATATGATATTCCTAAAAATATAAATAATAATAACGATCTACAATATGCTGTACAACAATACAAATTAATAAAACCGGCATTGATGCAAATCTGTATTACTTCCTTGCATTGTTCATAATCTAATACTAAAATATACAGCGTTTAGAGTTAGTCACTTCTCATACAACTATAGAGCAGTAGAGTATTCCTCAGATTCTAGAAACATCTTAAAATGTCCAAAGTCCCTGCTTTTTGGTACCAAGGAGGCTAGTTCTTTATCGAAAAATGGCAAGAAGATATAATGCCTCTACAATTACGAGAACATGAAGATGATTTTATATTTTTCAAGTAGGCGACTAATGATATCTTCGACTTCTTATTTTCGAGACGGTTTAAATACCAGCACAGTGGTGTTTTTAAATTGTTCTTTAAAAATGAAAAAATGATCAAATATTATCATATTTTTTTTTTCAATTCAAAAAAGGTAGAATTATTTAACAAAATAATGCTCATTTGCATATTTTAGAATGATTTATAATTTAAAATGCAAATTGAAAATAGCAAATTTGTTTTACTTTCATATAAAGTCGTATTGTAGGCGCTGGATCGTGCCTATTCCAGATCTTACATTATGTGTGAGTGTCAAAATGTAGAATGTGAATACATTAACAAATATTTGATAGTTTTGAAAACTGGGATTAATTCTCTATAATGTCTCATGAATGTGATAGAAACAATATGCGAGATAACTTAACCTACGAAACCTTCCAGACGAAGTCTACAGGTTCTACTGTCTCTATACTCGGCCAGATATAATAAGATTTTAATTTTAAAAAGATTTGAAAATTGTCCGGGGGCGCGCTAGTTGAATTTTCTTAATATTAGTCTTCATATTGCTCACAAAATAGTTATTATATGATAACCTTAGCTGACATGAATTAATATGCGAGTACCGTTGCATATATTAATGCTCAAACCTCTTAACCTACGAAATAGTTACGAGGGCCTAATAAAATCTAGTAAAATCATGGTAATAAAGTGAAGGGTGGGCCCGGGCCGCATGCCGGCTCTGACCTTCAACTAGATTGTAACCGGCCCTCGTAACAATTTAGGTCTATCTCAATAACAGTCTTCATATTTAAGATATTTTTTTTATATTTTTTTTAATTTTACTGAAATATACTATATCTGTACACCTATATAGGGTAAGGTTGTTCAAGTCGTATATATATATATATATATATATATATATATATATACATATATATATATATATATATATATATATATATATATATATATATATATATATATATATATATGTATTATAACGAAATTAGATAATCTATATGCTCCCACTTAAAAAAAAATCTTTATAAACTTACATCTGTACGACTAAAGCAACCGGTTTCCTAAGTCGTACCTAAGAATACAATTAAGTAACATATTAAGGTTTTATAATAAAATGTAATTAATTATTACATACAAATCTTCCTTTTCTCTTGTCAACTCCAGTACATACATCGTGCACCCATGATTTGCATTTGAAGCATTTAATCATGTTTTCCTTCCGATCTTCTCAACAAATAGAACAAAACCAATTGCTTTTCTTCGTGTTTGTGATGCCAATTTCTTTTTATTAATCACTGCGTTTCTTTTAATTATCCCTTTTTTTGTTTTCTTTATTCGGCATAATTTCGACTGACGAGGTAGAGCATCCATGGAACCGTTTGCTTTGGTTTGTTTAATTGTGTTTCCGGAATTTGTTCTTAATCAAGAAGATGAGGCTTCATTATTATAGGTTTTCAGAGATTTCAAAAAAGGTCTGTCCAAATGTTGAAGGCGGTGTGAGCAAGAAAGGATAACATTATAATGCTACTCGCACGCCATTTCTATAACTTATATTACAATATTTTTTATATGGGTAGTGTGTCCATTCAAAAGAAGAAGTCTTTGGATACTGTTACTCTTCTCCAACTTTGTGTACTTTATGGAATGTGCCAACCATTGAACAAAAAGTTCTGACGTTATCCATCCGTTTTTGGAGCATCCAAATACAGTTACCGGTGGTGCTCCTTTGTTTAAGCAATCGTAAATCCGCAAGCGTTTAAATATCAACATAGCAGCATGCAGCATTCATACAACGCACACCCTTCACAAGTTGTCAAACCCTTTTCACCACTTATAAGTGCACCAACTTGATGTTTGCCTTTACGACCAATTATTTTGGATGGTTTGTGAACAGTGGACAATTCTCTTTCGTAAACGTTATATATCTAGTTAGCAGTGCACTTGTATTCATCTAATATGGATTCGTATTTATCAAAGATTCCATAAACACCTTCTTTATTGAAAGCCATGGCCCTGGAATTTAATGTTGTATTTGGACTACGTAAAGATAAACAAGGATTATCATAATATCTTCATGAATTTGTAGTACCACTTCTACCTAGCAATTTCTTTTTATTTATTGAAACCGTGTGGTAATTTATATTTTTCCTCCACCTAATAAGCAAGTCTTCATAGATCAGTTGAAGTAAGCCCAAAAAAGCTTGATACTAAATTGAGAATGTGTGAATATTTTCAGACATATCCTTAGGCCGACCAAATTTGACAATCTTATTTAACCTTTTAAAATGACGGCGCAACGCAGGTTTAGGATATAATATGATTCTATGAGCTTCAATTAATCCAATAACTCCTTACGATAATTTATTTAACGCCTGGTCCATATTGTTGTGATCCCGCGATTTTGGTTTCAAAGAATTTCAGTTTCTCACGAGTCGGCAAAGAAAACTAAGTGGACACCCGATTAGTTTTTGTTTATTTAGGACCATTAGTCTGCTTTATCTAAATCATGCGGGCAGACGCTCGAACTTAGGGATCGTGCCGAGACGCCGAGAGGATTTTGTTTTATGAGTTTTGGAAATTTTCCATAAAGATTAGGGGAGGACTCACACCAAGACCGAGGTGATGAGGTAGAGGGGAAGTTAAAAAGGGGCAGTCAGAATTGAGCTAGCAAGAGAGTAATTTGAGTTTTGAAGACGAACCTCCGTATTTTCGTTGAAGTAAATACCGGGTTTCGACCATAAGTTTCGTAGAATTAAGTGTATTGTTTATTATTTATTATTTTTAAGTTAGTTAGTAATTATTGTAATAAGTTAGCGATTAGTTGTACATATTGTAAGATATTAGCAGATAAGTAGTATTTAATTACATATAAAGGACATATTTGCGTGTAATTAATTCATCCATTGTCCTGATCCTGGAGCAGCACCATACCAAATTACCAGTTCGCAACAGAGGTACTATATTTTTGGTGGCAGCGGGGTGGGATCCAGAAGAATCCGAAATTGGTGGAATTCTTCGGAATTCAAAATCGGTTGGATCCAGAAAGTATCCAAAAAGGAATTGTAAATTTGGTTGCCTTTGGTCGCAGCGAGTTCCGTCCAGGTCTACGTCAAATGCAGTGAATCTACGAGTGTCGTTTCGCCGTACATCACGCAGCTCCACAATAGGACAATTCGGTTGATTAGATACAAACTACGTCTGAGATTTCGTAAAAAACTGTAAGTATATCTTTGTTTCGTACGCAAAATATTTCGCATAATTGTTGACGAATTGCACGTTTTAATAAAAATGGCTCTTATGACGTTAGATGTAGCAATGAGATATATTAAGGAGTACGATGGACAGGCGGGTAAAGTGCAAGATTTCATAGAATCTTGCGATTTGGCGATGGATGCTGTAGCTTTTGACGCCCGAGATATATTATTTAAGATAATAAAAACATCTAAATTAATAGGTAGGGCTAGAGATTTGACTAGGTACGGAAATTTTTCGACATGGGGCGAATTAAGGGACTATTTAAGGGACAGATTTTTAGAAAAACGTTCAATTTCCTGTTGTCAAATGGAGTTACATTCAACTTACCAATATAATGGTGAAGGTGTAATTGACTATGCTAATAGAATTGAGAAATGTTTGTCGAATTTGATTGACGCGTCTGTGGTTGGCAAGACTTTAGAAATAGCTAAAGAGATCAACGATATTTACGATATTCAGGCATTAAATGTATTTTTGCAAGGCTTGTCGGATTCTTTAAAAATTATAGTATAGGCACAAAGACCAAATTCGTTAAAGGAGGCGGTTGAGCTTGCCCGATCGGAAGAGTGTCAGTTAAATACTGCATTTAGTAGAATGGACATAAAACGTGGGGTAAAATCTTGCGATGTTTGCAATAAGAGCGGTCATTTAGGGAAGGATTGTCACTTAAGAAATAGAAACAGCGAACCACCTCAAAATTACAATACCGTTGGAATAAAAGGTGAAGGTTCAGTATACGGCCCACAGATATCCCAAAATTCCCGAGCTATTTCCCCGATTATATGTTTTTATTGTAAGAAACCGGGTCATAGAATTTCCGAGTGTAGGAGAAGAATTTACAACGAACAAAACCGGCAGACAAATGTAAGCGAAGTAAACCAACAATTTACTAAAGAGCGTCATTCGTATAACATTGCTAGTGGTTCGGGAAACGCACCGGGTCCGACAGTAAGTTCCGTGTCGTCGGACCGAGCAATTTAAGCCCGGAACATGTTCAAAAAAATAAAATCGAAAATAAATTTAGTGAATTGTCGGTATATGTTTCCAAGAGCATTAACGGAGCAGGTTTAAAAAATGTACATTTACCGTTACAAATTTCGAAACAAGGTTCTGCAACATTTCTGTTAGATACGGGAGCCGACATAAGCATTATTAAATTAGGAATTTTAAGGAATGAATTAAATTGGGATAGTGGCAGGAAAACGAAAATTCGGGGCATTACAAATGGTTTTGTGGAAACATTAGGAGCCATATTCGAGAAATTAGAGGACAAAAATCAATTATTCCACATCGTTTCAAACGATTTCCCTATATGTTTCGATGGTATTTTGGGAAGTGATTTTTTTGAGTTGTTTAATGTTAATTTGGATTTCGGAAAGAAACGAATGCTTTTCGGAGAAAAGTGTTTGAGTTTTAATGAAAATTTAGATATAAGGGACACTAATTACTTGACGTCTCCGCGTGAAGGTCGCATTGTTGAAACTGAGGTCGGTTTAGATAATTTAGAAGGAAACGTATTAAACATACCTCCTCGGAGTGAAAATATATTTCAAGTTTCGTGCAGGGTAGACAACCCTGATTCATTCGTCTATATTTGTGAAGGTCGCCAAATCAGCGACAATATTTTTATTACTAATTCAATTTCGTATGTTAGGGAAAATAAATGTTTCGTGGGAATTCTGAATACGTCAGAAGATTCGGTCAATGTCAGTCTCGAGCCAATAGATTTAGTATCAATTGAGTCAGATAGTTTCGATTCAGTTATTTATAATTGTAATAACGTAGGATTCGATCAGTTTCGAAATAGAAGCGAATTATTAAGGGAATCGATAAAACTCGATCATTTGAATGTAGAGGAACAGAGGGCTATCGGTGAATTGATTTACAGATATTCTAAAATTTTCCATCTCGATGGAGAAAAGCTGACTTGCACCGATGCAGTTCAGCATAAAATTCCATTAATCGGTGATTCACCTCCCATTCATATTAGGCAGTATAGGTTACCAGAAAGTCAAAAGAGCGAGGTACAGAGACAGATTGATAAAATGTTGGATGATAATATCATTGTAGAGAGCGACAGCGCTTATAACGCCCCATTATTAGTCGTACCGAAGAAAGCAGGTGCGGACGGTAAACTTAATTGGCGCGTTGTTGTAGATTTTAGGAGGCTAAACGAGTCTACAGTAGGATTTTCGTACCCAATTCCCAATATTAGCGACATTTTAGACAAACTAGGGAATTCCAAGTATTATTCAAAGCTAGATCTATCGAACGCGTACCATCAGATAGAAATGCATCCGGATGACAGGCATAAAACGGCATTTTCACATCAATTTGCTCACTATGAATTTAAAAGAATGCCTTTCGGTCTAAAATCAGCTGGAGCATCATTTCAACGCCTTATGAATAGCGTGTTGTCGGGAATACAGGGAATTCGCGCATTTGTTTACCTGGATGATATTATAGTATTTTCAAATAATTTGCGTACTCATTGTGAAAAATTGCAAGAAATTTTTGAAAGATTACGATCTTTTAACCTAATATTAAGTCCGGAAAAATGCGAATTTCTAAATAAAGAGATTGTGTACCTAGGTCACAAAATTACTGATGAAGGAATTTTGCCTGACGAAGATAAAATCTTAGCGGTAAAAAATTTTCCTGTACCAACATGTCAGAAACAAGTAAAGTCGTTTTTAGGTTTGGCTTCGTGCTATAGACGATTTATTAAGGATTTTTCAAAGGTTGTTTCCCCGATAAATAACTTATTAAAAAGGATGTGCATTTTCAATGGTCGCAACGTTGCCAAATTGCATTTGATGAATTAAAACATTTATTAACTAATTCGCCAATTTTGATTTATCCCGATTTTTCAAAACCGTTCATATTAACGACCGATGCTTCAGATTATGCTATCGGTAGTGTTTTGTCGCAGGGTAAGATAGGTCAGGATCTGCCCGTCGCTTACGCATCAAGATCGCTCAATAAGGCCGAAAGAAATTACAGCACATGCGAAAAGGAATTGTCCATTGTTTGGTCTTGCAATTATTTTAGACCGTATTTGTTTGGCAACAAATTTTTCGTTCACAGTGACAATAAGGCATTAGTTTACCTAAAAAATATTAAGTCCCCAAATTCCCGTTTAACTCGAATGAGACTCAAATTGGAAGAATTCGATTTCGAAGTTAGTTACAAGCCCGGCAAATTCAATAAAAACGCGGACGCTTTAAGTAGAATAAATTGGGATCAAACAATTATCAGAGAACCCAGTTGTAGTATTAATTTGACAAATAAAGTAATTAACGATTACGAAATTTTTTGCAAGTATTTAGAAGGTAATGTGATTATACCCGACGACGGTATTGAAGAATGCCAAGATTCACTTCTAGATGATTTGCCTGCTAACGCAAATTTTTGTTTAGAATTCGACGAAAATGCGAGACCATTAGAACCCTATGTTGACGTCGTAAATAAATTACAATGTCAAGACGACCTTGACAAACTTGACGTACAACGGGGAAACGTTTATTTAATGAATATCACTAATAATAGGAAACTTATCTGTCTCGTACCCTCAGTCAATTCTCTTTTGAAGGTTTCATATGAGAATATATTTTATATTTTGATAAAATTAAAAGAAAAACTTATTGAACATAACATAACAAATATTTATGGAGGGAGTAATTTTGGTAACAATTTGAAGTGGTGTAAGGTTAGGCTAATGTTAAGATATATATTAAAAATTCGGGAATCAAAATTTGTGTGTGCCATAACAAGGTCCGGAAGGAAAACTTTAGTGAAAATGAAAACAATACAAATAGCGCCAAAATTAGGCGCAAATATAATTGGGATAAATTAAAATCAGATGTAAGAGAATTTGTTAAAAAATGTAGGCAGTGCCAACAAAATAAGGTTCAAAATAAGACTCATAGGGCACCCTTAATTATTACAGATACTCCCGAATTAGTGTTTGTAAAGTGTTACCTTGACTGCGTAGGACCGTTACCTATATCCGAACATGGCAACAGATTTTTACTAACGTGTCAGGATGCCTTGGATAAATATTTAATAGCAATCCCGGTTCCCAATATAGAATCAGCTACGATAGCTACATGTTTTGTAAATGAAGTTATTTGTAAATTCGGTATAATGAGCGAAATCGTCACAGATCAGGGAAGTAATTTCATGTCGGAGCTATTCAAAGATGTTTGCAAACTTTTGAAAATAAAGAAATTAAATTGCACTTGTTACCACCCCGAATCAAATTCGGCCGAAGGATCTCATCGAACGTTGGGCGAATACTTGAGGAATTTTGTTAATAAAAATAAAACTGATTGGTGTAGCCATGTCCCTTACTTTTTGTTTTCATATAATACTACACCACATTCAACCACCACGTTTATGCCATTCGAATTAGTGTACGGCAAACAACCTATTTTACCAACGTCAATTACAGCTCCACCAGAATTTTCATACAATTACGACGATTATCTGACGGACTTGAAACACAAATTACGCGTGACTAGACAAGAAGCTAGAGACAACCTAATCAGTAGTAGTCAGAGTAGTTCAAATATAGAATATGAAGTAGGAGATTCGGTTTGGCTATTCGATGAAAGTACCAAAACGAACAAAAGCAAAAAATTACATTCAAGATATTTAGGACCATTTAAGATAGTTTCTATAGATTCAGATGTCAATTGTACGCTTAAAATAAAAGGAAAGTACGTCAAGGTACATAAGAATAGAATAAAAAAATGCCATGTTAATATCGCGGAATCTCGAGTTTAGTTTCTCTTATTGTTAGTTTAAATGTTTAGAATCTTGAGTTTGGAACTCCATTATTCATGAGCCTACCTGCGAATAAGTTCATAATTACAGAGCCTGTCGCGAAATATTTTGTCGTTAACGTTACACAAAGGTATACATGTTTCCATCTTGTTGTTTTTGTTAAGTGTTAAGTGTAATATGTGACAATATGTTTGTAAATAAAATTGACTAATATTTCTGATACAAATAGTGAAATGTGTGAGACGAACTTTTTAGCGGAAACAAGAGAGGTCTGTGAATATTATAAAACATCGTTGAACCGTCGACCGGCCGTTACTAATCGTAAGATGCAAAATTGGAAGGAATCATATTCATCAGGAGAGGAACCGGCGACTAGAAATTATTCGTACGACAACGACAACGCGGTGGCAAAATATGAAAAATTTGTCACTTTGAGTAGCGCCAACTTTTTATTAAGTGAGGGAGTGTTGTGATCTCGCGATTTTGGTTTCAAAGAATTTCAGTTTCTCACGAGTCGGCAAAGAAAACTAAGTGGACACCCGATTAGTTTTTGTTTATTTAGGACCATTAGTCTGCTTTATCTAAATCATGCGGGCAGACGCTCGAACTTAGGGATCGTGCCGAGACGCCGAGAGGATTTTGTTTTATGAGTTTTGGAAATTTTCCATAAAGATTAGGGGAGGACTCACACCAAGACCGAGGTGATGAGGTAGAGGGGAAGTTAAAAAGGGGCAGTCAGAATTGAGCTAGCAAGAGAGTAATTTGAGTTTTGAAGACGAACCTCCGTATTTTCGTTGAAGTAAATTCCGGGTTTCGACCATAAGTTTCGTAGAATTAAGTGTATTGTTTATTATTTATTATTTTAAGTTAGTTAGTAATTATTGTAATAAGTTAGCGATTAGTTGTACATATTGAAAGATATTAGCAGATAAGTAGTATTTAATTACATATAAAGGACATATTTGCGTGTAATTAATTCATCCATTGTCCTGATCCTGGAGCAGCACCATACCAAATTACCAGTTCGCAACAATATCTTCTTGTTCACATGCTTTATAAATTCGCTTGACATAATTATGGCCCAAAAATGAGGAACGCTAGCAACATCAGTTGAGAGTAGGTAAAAACAATGAACAATTTCTTAAGTCGTACCTGTACGATTTAGGAATCTCATACTCGTAGAACTTAAGACACGGCACACTAACATTTAAAACTATACTTAACCTTACATTGAATAAAATTAATACGATTCCTTTTCGTCCAAATGATTACGTAAATTCTATTGAATTTATATTTAATAAGAAACATAATTTTATCAATAATTTACTAGCAAGATTAACTACCAAACATTATAAGAAACCTATAAATTATAAGAAAATTTCAAATAAACTTACTTGATGATAAAATTTACAACGTGGCTAGTTTACGTCAGATAATAATACGTCATGCGAGTTAGTTGACTTAGATGTCTATTTAGCTGCCGATGTATGTATTGTTATCGCCCTAGTTTGTTCCAAATGCATGTGGTATGACTTAAGCACTGGTACGACTTGAGCAACCTTACCCTACACCTGAATTCCAAAAAAACGAACGTGTAGGTAAAGTAAAAATAAATATTTCTCATAAAGTTTGTTTTCTCTCCCACTTGGTTGCTTTTAGCGCCATTAGTTTTCAAGGTGCTTTATTGCACACATTAATATCTACTCTTTATGTACATCTAACAGTCAAGTGATCTCAATAAATAGCACATCGACTGCAAAACGGAGATAACTTCGAGGCACATTAAGTCTGCAATAAATAATGAGGACGTTGAAACAGTCCCTACTGATAATCCTAGGGTTTAGACAAAAAAATCTAACCCCCAAAATCCATGCGAGCGAAGCCCTGGACTATAGCTAGTGACATATTAACCAAGTATGACCAATGCATGTTTCGCGAGCAATTCCATAGCAATTCCAGAGGAATTCCATAGTTTCTGTTATACGTAATCTAGTTCAAATTTATTCAATGAATTCTTTAGATTTTTGTTGGGATTAAAATCTAATATTGTGTTGCCCCATCTGATGATGGCCTTTCAAGATTTGCCTATGCAATGTAGTTCAAATAAGAATCTCTATTTCCTACGAAAATAAAAAACACATTTTTTTATCGGTGAGAATTTAAAGTTTCTGCTACGAGATTTATATGTATTATTTTTGTGTGTGCGAACTGTCGCATGGAATTTTAACACCGAAAAAGGCGACGTGTGTAGTGCGGGCGTCGTTCCTTTTCGAATACGATACGTGTGATGAATTTAGGCACGTGCGGAATTTTAAACCGACTTGACCTATCTAAGGAGGGACAGGAGGAGGATATATGCGAAAGGTATCAAACGGCTACTGCCTATTATTAGACGACGACCGGCTCTATTTTGAAATCAAGACCAGCCGCAGCGGCCAGTTCGTTCAACTCGACTGCATATTCTTTGATATTTTTACTCTTTCTTCTTCATTCATCAAATAATTATAGATATTTTAATTCAACATTTAATAATACATTAAGATGGACGAGAACATGATATATCCCATTTCTTAAATTGCACATTAAACATTATACTACAAATCAGGATTATGTTATTCAATAAAACAATACGATGGATTAAGAAACGTTTAGTTTCCTTACAAGAGATGTATATAATTAAATGTCATTACTAATTACAACAAGTTTATAATTACATAGGAGTTTTAAATGACAAACAAAAATAATAGATACAAGTTTACATACATATTTTATGATATAAGAAACTTGACTACATTTATTTGAAACTTTCGATGCCAAATAATTCGGCTCTGGACAAATCAGCACTGGACTACTCGATCAGCACTGGACTACTTTAAAATAGAGCTCAATTAACCAGTCAGATTTACAAATAAAAATACTTAGGCTAGATAGAATGGTACTCGACACTTCATCACTGGACAATTCGATACCGAACAATTCGGCTCTGGACAACTCGACACTGGACAAATCGGCTCTGGACTACTCGATACAGAGACAACTCGGCACTGGACAACAGTTGACAACTAAAATTGTTCCATTTAGAAAATAAACGAGTATTTAAAAAGATATTTGTGACGAACTCAGCGAGCGGCTTCACTAGCAATAATATGAGTCGGTATCAGAAGTTGTAATTGTGATTTTGACTTGAAATGATTTTATTTTGTTCATGACTTCTGATTATAGGTTTAAAAAACATTAACTTACTTGACTTAAGTACTGAACTAAATCATTTCATTATCTTCCGAGAAGGTAGTGATTGTAAGCAGTATTCAGTAACCAGTGTAGTTTTTTGTTTGCAATTATTTCTGTACGAATTTGATTTCTAGACTTATTGACTATAATTAGCTTCTCAACATCATCTTTTTCAATGATTCAGCTGTGTCAGTGCCGAGTTTTTCCAGCGGTTAGTTATCTTGTACCAAATAGTCCGGTGCCGAGTTGTCGTAGATGAGATAGGCACCATAGATATAGATAGATATATAGCAAAAAGTAGATGAATTTAAATAATATGCAAGTATACATAAAAGGCTATACGTCTTCATCTTCAAATTAGGACTAATCAATATCAAGTTTGGAATAATCACTATCAAATTATTCCCAATTTGGTCTACATTAATTTTGTAGAAATCAATATTAAATTGACAATTATCAACATTAAGTTGGAAATAGTCAATATCTAATTAGGAAAACATAAATTAGATAGACAATATCAATATTTTTTAATTCAGCTTAAAATTTTAAATAGACAATATCAAATTTGGAATAATAATTATCATGAAATGATAAATACGGCAACTATGTGCTAAGTTTCACTTTATTTATTTAATTAGTAACACGTTGCATCACACTGTAACATCTTCAGACTAATAAACTATATCTCAAGCGTGCAAATATATATGATTAATTGATTGTAACAGTGACAATTATATCTTCAGACTAATAAAATGTATCTTGCTTACTGGTCGTTGTCATTGTAACAAATTTAGAATAATCAAGAATATTCAAAATGAAATTTCTAATAATCAATATTACATTTGAGATAATCAACACCAAATTATTAGGACCAATCAATTATGACATCTATCATAATTGATTGTAGTAATTCGGTGATGTTGATCTTAAATTTGATATAGATTATTACTTTGATGATTATTATTTTGAATTATTCGTAATTTCATGTAGCTATTTTACTTTGATTACTTTATTTGATTTACTCCTTGTATAATTATTTTATTCAATAATCTGATAAACTTTCTTCATTTGTCACATGTTTCTCATCATTTATCATTCGATATTCTAATTTTGTCGCCCCATTATAAGTTTCCCATAATACAGGGTGCTTCAAAAAGATTATTTATTAAACTTTAAGACATACGAATATGAGCTTTACACACATATTTACGAACCTCTCAAGTTTAGATTACATATGTTCAATATGTCCTCCATCAGCGACACTAACAATATCACACCGATACTCAAATTCCTCCCATACTCAGGAAAACATGTACTTCGTCACTGATGTTATGGCAGTACGGAACCGGTTCTTCAACTCTTCCAGGTTCTTTGGGAGTGGTGGTACATAAACGTTGTCTTTAACGAAACCCCACAGGAAGAAGTCACAGGGTGTCAAATCCGGTAACCCTGGAGCCCAGCTGAGACATGCTAAGTCGTCAGCTCCTTGACGACCAATCCAACTATTCGGTAGAGTTTCAATCAGATATTCACGCACTTGGCGACTCCAATGAGGGGGTGCCCCGTCTTTCGTGCAGCCTCGGAAACAACGAGTTTTATAACATAGCGAGATACTGCTGACCGTTAACCGTGTTTCCATCAAAGAAGAATGGGCCGTAAACAGATGATCGGGAAGATAGAATTGGTGAAACCATCCTACGTTATAGATAATCATACAAACTTAAAACAAACGGAACACAGCCTGAATATATAAATATATTCAGCCTTTCCGGAGCTCGTAACAATTGTTGAGTCTTTTTAGGACTCACCAAAACAAATCTCACATGAAATTTGTGAGTTATTTTACAGCTTTCAGTCCACCTTCGTGGCACTCAACAAAAACTATAAAAATAACATTGTTTTTAAGATCATGTCTTTCCGATACCTTAAGTGGATAGCTATCTGTGGACGCGTTTCGAGGTTTATCTCTCCTCAGCACAGCTTTGCTTCTATGAACAATAATTTGTAAGCCATTCATTTGAAAACCCATGTGGTGTTTAGGGATAGATGTTTATAATTTTGAAATTTTTTGAGAGAGACATGAACGTTAGTAGGTTTCTTATTGTTTGCAGGTTTTTCATTGAACTGATAAGATAGAATTGGAGAAACCATCCTACATTATAGATAATCATACAAACTTAAAACAAACCGAACAAGGCCTGAATATATATATGTAACTATATTCAGCCTCCCACAATTCCAACCCAAACATTCAAGGTGAACTGATGTTGAAATCGACCTTCACATACTTCATGCGGATTTTCATCCGCCCACAAATGGTTTTTATGAATGGTTTTTATTCCCCATTGCATTTCTTGAGAAACTCATCGGTGAAATGAATCTATGTCAGGAATTGAGGGATTTCAACAAATTTTTACAAAAAATTTTGCCTGAACACGTTAAATGTGGTACAGATACAACAAATTGCCCTTAATCATTTTTCAATCTGTAGAATGACTTACATGCAAAGTATTGGCAATTTGTCGCGTAGAAGTACTTGGATGTTCCTCTATCATGTCCACCATATTCTGTTCAAGTTGTACCGTTCTTACAGTCATTAATCTTCCTGGCCCGCCATTTCGTTTCACTGTATCACGAAGACGCCGATGAATATTTTCGACGATTTTTCGGTCGGGGATATTACGGCTAGGGAACCGTTCAATGTACAATCGTCTAGCTTGTAATTATTTGCCATCAACAAATCCTTACATGAAATGCATGTCAGCCATTTCGGCGTTCGTTTACATAATAGAGGACTTCACTAACTATTAGTCAAGACACGTCAACTAGCCAAACGTCACTGAATGTAAACAACTGCTATCGTTACAGTTGATGATAACTGACGAGACATATTCAAAAGAAATCTACTTGTACGTTAGTAGATAAAAAGCCGTTCCAAGTTATCGTCAACATTTTTTTTTACTTGATAAACTCATTAATTTTTTGTACTTGTTAAAGCCATTGGCCTACGCCATTTTCGCCACTTTCATTTACATTAATGATTTCAACAAATATCGAATATGGTTGTCGCAAAATGTGTTCACCCTGTGTCTTCCAGACAAAGGGTTTTTTCTTAAATCATCAAAAGATAAAATATTCTTAGAATAGGCCCAGGAATAACCCCTTGATTTTTTTCCGCGTCTTTCCCTAACACCCTGTATAAATTTAAATGATTCTTCTAAACAAATACTAAATCTAAATAATGTTTGATGGTATAATATCTACAGCTAATACTACTCTCTATTATACTTATTTACTACAGCTTATATATTACATTAATCTGTATTATTCTTATTGCAGCTTTATTATAGTTTGTTTTTCAGTCAATCTCTATTTTGCTATCTGTAGTAATTAATATATTGAATTAAGAATATTTAAGTTTGAGACAATCCAGAGAACTAAACTATTGAATGAGAATATTAATTATAGTGCGTATTCGGATTAAAATCGGAAACTTTCTAATATTATCCTATTTACTTACAACAGAAATACATTAGAGCATCCGAGAATACCTCCAACATTAATATTGCAAGCACTCAAGAGCCTTAAATCTAGAACAGCCTAACGCACCTGTTATCTCCAACACACTTATTCCTCGGTTATCGCAGCTCCTAATTAAAATCCCAACAAAAAACTCATTTTTCTTTTTTTCCTACCTTTTTTCTTTTTCTTAAAGATTCAAACTTATTTCAAGGTTTTCTTTAGAAAAATATAAAAAAAATGTCGTTTCACGGGTGATATAATTGTGTCATTGGAAAGTTTTACTCGCGGACAATATTCCGTGATTCCTTTACATTCTGGATGAACGACAAACAGATTCATTTGTAATCCAAAGATATGACGTTATCTCCGCGTAAATCAGTAGCACAAGGAAAAGAAAGAAAAAGCGTTTTGAAAAAGTTTTTTATGGTTACAATTTTCGCGGATATGTTAGGAATGAGAATCCACGCTCCGCCTAAAGAATTTACTTAAAGCATACGGAGGAAGTAAAAAGGATTAGAAAAGTTTGCGTGCAAAGGGGACTGGGTGGCTGGAGGAAGCTTCGTAATTTGCAATATGACCTCGAGCTTCGGTTAATTTCTGATGAGCCTCTTGACTCATTCTTTTTTTTCTCTTTTCTTCCTCAATATGTTTACAGGGAAGTTAATAACACCGGGGGATAAATTACCCTTATTCTTATAATCAAACACATATTTGTTTACAAAAAAAACTTATCGCTTGTTCAATATCTAACTTTATCAAGAAAATTATTTACCAGCCAATTTTACTGGATTAAGAGGATTCTTCTCTTAATACATCGTTTTTGAATAATTTAGTCAATATTAAATATTTATTAAAAATGTATTACTTTGCCTCGCCGAAATTTTAAACTCAATAGCGTTACAAAATATATCCTAGCTTATATAAAATACAGAACATAAGATCAACACGAAATGTTTCCATTTTTCAAATAAGATCTTCAATTCGTGCGTAGAAATGGTATGTCAGAATTGTAACATATGTAATAATAAAGCGTAGGACGTAATAGACCTAATTATTTATTTTTTTAAATACTGTATGTATTCAGTAACACTAAAGATGATTGGAGTGTGAAGATGTACAGCAAATTTACTCGAACTACGAAAAGTTATATCCTTAATAAAACCAGCCGTGTCTGATAGATACACTCCAGTTTCAAAGGGTTAATTAATCAAAAGCAATTTATAAAACAGCCTTTAATTAAAGTTCATACAATGTAAAATCTAATATTTATTTAGCAATTCCGTTCAAGTTTGTTTCGGGATAGTTTATGTATATTAAATTAAAATTTCTTATTCTTGATACGTTAAAAGATCTCTGTGTAGAGCGTTAATAAGCGAGCCTGTGTACATTCTTAAAATATTCATGGATACTAACATAAATGTTTTAAAGAGGAAAGGATTAAAGTGTTCCTTGATAAGATATAAATAAAACAACGACGGCGAAAAGTTTTTCCACGGAAGGATAAAAAAATCTATAAAAAAATATGGAGATTTTGCCTTTCATACAGAAGTAAAAGTTCAAACCAATTATAATAAATATTATAATAAATTAAGCTTAAACCAATCTTTCCAGGATAAATAAAAATAAGACGATTAGAAAATTTATAGATCTGTGCAACAAGTTATACTTGGTAATAATAGATTAGACAGATTAAAACACTTTTCTTGAATAATTTAGTTCGCCCAAATTTGCTATATCTAAATACGATATTGGTTGGTCCCAAATCCTGAAAGTTTTTGGAATATCTCCGATTTATGTAACTCAATCTTAAACTATTTAGATTTATTAGAGAAGATTATAAAGTTTAATAACTCAGTTTGGAATAATTATGAGTTAGTCCTGAAATGTTCTTTCGGCCAATGAAATTAGTTCGCCTGAATGGAATTATTTTAGTTAATATGGTTCAACCAGTAAATCACCAAGAAATTGTAAGATTATTTAAAAATAATTGAAATGAAAAGTTACAGAGAAAGACTATCTGGTCTTGTCTATCTGACCAAATATAACTATCTAATGTTATCTACTTAGTCTACTATTATCTATTTCACAAACATCGACTAAATCATTGATGTATTCCTTAAAATAATCGACTTACACAATCCACGTATAAATTTCTTATGAACCGGAATAAATTTGTGTTTTGTATGAAAATTATAGAATTCACCCCGTGGTTTCCTAACCCTCACGTGTGCATCACCACCCGGGAAATAACTACGAGTTAACAGTTTCATATAGCTTTCCCTCATCCCTTTCCCGAAAGTAGAAAAAAACATAAATATATAAACAAACATTATCATCTCAATAACATCGGCAACCCCAAACCCTGCCAACTTAGCGAATATTTAAAGTTTAATAATCAATTTTCACTTATTTAAATAAACTGAGTTACTAAACATCAATTTGTTAATTGAAATAAAGAGAAATAAGCTTCAAAACTAATTATCAAAATAGCTTACATTAACACCTGTTCTGCTTGCCTGATTCTAATCTCCATCCGGATTTTTTAATTTTGCTTACGCGGCACAAAACCCCAGAAAACATTAAGTAATTACCAGAAATGTTAATAAATGGAAATGGATGGTGGGTGCTATGTAGATTATACTACATAATATAGAAGATTAGGATATAGATTAGATTTTTTTCAGCAATTATGTATTGAAATTTAGAAAAAAATCAAGGAATATAATCTCTGGGAAAGTTTTCTTACGTACGAATTTTATCACCCGTGAAACGAGAAAACATCTTTATTGTACTTGTTCAAAAGGCAATGAACTCCAATTTGTTCACTCTAGTTTCAAGACCAATCTATCTAGTCAATCAACTATTCCCTCCCTAATCCAAAATGCTCGTTCTTTTAACATACATTGCAGGCGTTCTAGTAATCTTATCTCTCTAATGAGTTTTTCTATTCTATTGAGTCTTGCGAATCTAGTCTCGTGGAACTATTTCAATCTACATTATCATATATTCTTTTCTAACTTGTTTATCAACACAGTTTTCTCTATGTACTTTTATCTATATATATATATATATATATATATATATATATATATATATATATAGATATATATATATATATATCATATATATATATATATATATATATATATATATATATATATTTTCATATATATATATATGAAAAGAACCGGATTCTCGACGTTTCGGCGAACTGACATTCGCCATTCTCAAGAGATATATGCGTCCGTGCGGGTCAATCGTTAAACGCATACAGTATGCGTCTAACGGTTGTTAGACGCATTTAGATGTATAAATATTAGTTCGCCGAAACGTCGAGAATCCGGTTCTTTTCAGAGCCAACCCTCAGCATCAACGCGGAATCCCCGAGAAAACAATGCAACACACACACACACACACATATATATATATATATATATATATATATATATATTTATATATATATATATATATATATATATATATATATATATATATATATATATATATATATATATATACATATATATGGATTGTGTAGATTCTAGATTTTGGTGGTGACTTGTACTGCGATCTTTATAGATATATTGTACCCCTCTCTCTTCCTCTAATCGTTGGTACCCATTATTACCCATATTTACCCATTTAGAGCAGCTCCGATAGTAATATTCAAGGATTGAAATTCTTCTTCGTTCAAGCAGTGGGCGCCAAGGTACATTTGTATCTTACGGAGCAGTGCTCCGCAGTCCTTGATAGATCCTTTATAGATCTATTATACCCCACCCTCTTCCTCTAAGCGTTGGTGTACTTACCGATTTAGAGTGCCTCCTCTAGTTCTGATTCCTTTAGGAATTTCAGGATTTGGGTGGGATTCAAAGACTGCAACGCCTCTGCGTTCAAGAAGTGAGCCCCGAGGTACATCTGTCTCTTGCAGAGCGGTGCTCCGCAGTCTTTGATCAGATGTATGGGGTTTCTTCTGCTGAACCACAGAATCTGCATCAGTTATCTTCCTATAGGCTTGCCTTGAGGTGTTTTCTAAGTCCACAGTGTCCTGTCAGGACTCAGGTCAGAATTCTAAGCTTATTCCTGCTTAGTTTCAGGCAAGATTTTGTTATTTTCTGGTTAAAAGATCCCAGCATCCCTTTGGATTGTCTCAATCCTGGATCTTCTTTCCAGGTTTTCATCCATTGTTTTCTTATCTCTTCATCTAAACTTTTGTGGATGGTGCTCACACTTATGCCAAAAGGGTTTCGGAACTATAAAGGGATTACTAGATCCCTTGTTTGCCAGGTGATGGGCTTCTTCGTTTCCGTCTATATCAGTGTGTTCTGGTACCCAGTATAGCGTTACTTTATTTTCTTTGCCAAGTTTGTTTAGCTTTCCCACACATCCCCATACCAGTTTGGATCTGATGGTGTATGAGCTAATAGCATTGATGGCTCCTTTACTGTCTGCCAGGATAGCAATTCGTTTTTTTGCGATAGTTCCCGTAGAGGTTAAATTGTGTGCATCTTTCTATTGCATGCTCCTCTGCTTGGTAGATACTTGAGTGGATTCCCATGGATTCAAAGTACGAGGTCCAAACACTCCTGCAACAGTATCTTCCTTTGTCTTCGAACCATATACATTCTACTTTTTTTTAAGTTTGGTCTCAATGTGGATACTGGGTTATTAATCCTTCAGACGCTGCGGCCCAGTAGCTTATTGTACTTTGTCCACATTTTTCTCTAACACTAGAGCACGAAAGCCGACTACATACTACTTGATAGCACTTTGCACAATGTGGTACGGTAAGGATTTGTCGCTACAATCGAATTTACTGCTTCACATTGCTGTGAAGTTTTTCTCGAAATAGTACTTGTCATTTCGTATTATGCTCCCGATTACTTCTATGCTCCCGATTACTTTACCTTGGCCTATTCCTTCCTTGCTGAACCTTACAATCGCCGATCTGGCGGTCCCCTCCACGACAAAATGCAAGGGAGTCAGACTCAGCAGCAGTTCCATCTGCTGTCGCGCATGACTTGAAAGCCCCCGTGATTCAGACACATGCCAGTCCTTGATTCTTTTTATGCTGCTTCTTCATAGAGACCAGCTTGCTTCTACTTCTGCCACGAAAGTGATCGCAGGTCTCAATATCATATCGTATATCTATCGCAGGATTGTAGTGTTAAAAAAACCCACCCTCTCCCTGCAAGATTTCTGCACACTATCAGAACGCGTTTGGCTTTTCCTACCACTTCCTCAGCGTATCTGTCCCATAGAAGTTTGTTATCTATTGTTATACACAGATATTATATCACCTGTTTGTATTCAGTGGTCACAGTGGTGTAGTGGTGAACGCATCCGCTCGCTACACCTGAGATCCCAGGTTCGATCCTCGGACAAACCGTGAAATTTTTCACGGAACTATGCTGTGGCCACCTCATGGAAAGCAATGGAAAACTATTACGAGTAAATCAAATGCCAAGAGAACCTCTCAAATAGTGCCGTTCGGAACCGGCGATAAACTAGTCGGTCCCCCGCATGACGATGCGTTCCACAATTATGCGCGACAGGTCACGATACTTCAGCAATGAAGTAGAACAAATTTAGATTTTCTTTTAGATTTGTAATCTACTGCCCGCCCATCTAACTATATGAGCTGTATGTAGTTTAGTCTTCTCTTCCTAATACAGAGTATCACCGTGGTTTTGAGCGGGTTGAGTTTTAATTCTTCTGTTTAACACTGTTGCAGTTACTTTGTTTGAGGTCTCTTGTTTCTAACCCGCTATAGTCTTTTCTATATTTTAGTATTTGTCAGTCTTATCTTTTTTGTTTAATCTAGCCTAATCTTTTATAGTCTCATGTTTAGTCTTATCTCATCTAATCTAGACCTAGTCTTGTTTAGTCTTGATTATTCCTGCCGAGATTTCTCTAGTATATTTTGATCTTGCCCAGTTTTGTCTTATCTAATGTCATGTCAAACAGTGGGATTAAAGCAAAACCACGGTGATACCTTTTACTAGGAAGAGAAGACTAAACTGCCTACAGCCCATATTGTTATAGCGCAGTATAATACAAAGAGGAGATAAAATATCTGGGTATAACGCTAGATAAAAACTTCTATGGAAGAGACACGCTGAGGAAGTGATGGGAAAACCCAAATGCGCTCTAGTGGCGTGCAGAAATATTGCAGGGAAAACGTGGGGTTTTAACAACCTGTGATGGATGTACACCATGATGGTGAGACCTGCAATCACTTACAGGGCAGTTTCTGAGGGAAGTAGAAGCAATCTGGTCTTGGTGAAGAAGCAGTTTGAGAAGATTCAAAGACTGTCATGTGCCTATATCACGGGGAGATGGGGTCATGCCCGACAGCAGCAATGCAATCGAACTAAGGTTCAGCAAGGAAGAAATAGGCAGGGGTAAAATATTCAAGAGCAAATGGCGGAACAGTCTTATTGCCAAGATCCCCTGAATGGATTTATGTAAAGTCTTATATATTATTCCTTGTTTTCTCTACCTAATCATGTGATTCTGTCTTCTATTTACTAATTTTTCCTGTCATGCAACAAATATTTATCTATTTCTATTAATTTATATATATTATTATTTATCGAGTTGAATTGGTTTTTTTGAATGAATTTGTCCTGCATTGGTCAGATTCATTACTTTAATTGGATAAAATTTGATTTATAAAGAAATTTGTTTTCTTGTTATAAAATTTAATTCTAATATTTTCTTTTCCGTTTCAGGTATGTTTACTCAATTCTCTACCTTACGTTGCTTCCGCCTACGTCTGTCTGCGTTTAATATCACCGAGAAAAATAAGACAAATTTATATCCGTAAGTATATTTGTGCAATGGAGTGTGTGTTCATGGGTGGGGAAATTTATGAATGAAATGACGTCAGTCGAGTATTTATTCAGTTTTAATAACAATAATTTCTTCGTTAATGACGTGGCCGCTGCACAGAATTAATCAAGTTACGGCAAATTTAATGTTGACTCACAAATGACGAGGTGAAGTAAACTCAATCCACTAATTCATTAACACTTTTCTAACGAATCAATGATTGTCGCATTAGGTCTGTGTGGAACGAGCTCGAGCACTTGTTATTATCGATTCGCGGCCTGTTTATGAATGAATTTCAACGATTTTACCTCGCGTTCGTTTTACGCAACGAGATATAAATTTACTTGGGTTAGTGCGAATTTTATTTATTCCACTTTAGACTTGGTGAGATTTATCGATCCACTTCCCGTCTTAGTTACAAGATTAATTAATTAACACGTAATGCCTATTTTGCAATTACTCAATTATTTCATCGCAATTTTTATCGTTATATACATTCAATTCAATAGGTTCAATTAGTTTGGATCTTCTAGCATTTATAAAATAAATTAAAATTCAATTAAACTTCATTTAATATATTTAGTTTTCCTTTTAAATTAAAAATTAATTTAATTCTGGCTTAACTAGACTTTTTTAGTTTCATATAGCTTTGTCTATTATCGTCTTATCTTGTCTGATATGTTTCATTTTAAGATCTGTTCTTTCCTTTAATGTTTGATTCTATTTGATATCTATTTCATTTTGTCGTAAAACGTTTTGATGTGCGACGTAAATGAAATTACGAAATGACTCAAGTTGAAATTATTAATAAATGAGGTGCGGTTTCATGAGTTTAAGCGAGGAGTGATAGGTGTATTAATTATTTCGGGTTTATACAGTGAACAGTAATTGTAAGGATTATGGAATACATGCATGTTAAATGTTGCTCAAAAATGTTTCTACACTTTATTCAATTTTGATACTAAAACATAATGTAGGACCTATAAACAAGCACAAATATTTTATAATCTAGTAGTTTTTAATCTGGTATAGTCTTACCTATATTCTTGTCTTAGTCAGTCTTATCTTTTCTGTGTAATCAAGCCTTTGCAATCAAGTCTTCTCTAGTCCCATGTTTAGTCTTATTTCAGCTTATGACTTAGTCTTGTCTAGTCTTGATTATTCCTGCCGAATTTCCTCTAGTATATCTCAATCTTTCCCAGCTTTGTCTAATCTAATAGCCATAGCATCAGTTCTGATCATAGGTTTTCTCATCTTACACAGGCTTACTTTGTCTAGTATTATAGCTATAGCACCAGTACTGATTACTGTTGTTTATTCTTTTTTAGTATTGTCTACTCTGGCAGATAGTTATAGGTTTTAAATTTCGGTGGGACTTTTCTGCGGTCTTTATGAATCTATTGTACCCCCACCCCTTTGCTCTAATCGTTTATATACTTACCCATTTAGAGTGCCTCCACTAGTCCTGTTTCCTTTAGGGATTAATGGATATTTGGAATTTAAGGATTGCAAATCCTCCTCGTTCAAGCCGTGGGCCCAAGGTACACTATCTATCTCTTACGGAGCAGTGATTCACAGTCCTTGAGCCGATGTATGGGGGTTTCCTCTGCTGAACTACAGAATCTGCAATTGTCATATTCTTCTAGGCCTAGGGTCTTAAGGTGTTTTCTAAGTCTGCAGAGCCCCGTCAGGACTCCTGTCAGAATTCTAAGCTTGTTCTTGTCTAGTTTCAAGTAAGCTTTTGTTATTTTCTGGTTAAAAGATCCATTGCTTTGGATTGCCTTAGCTCTGGAGGTTCCTTTACGTGCTTCATCCATTATTTCCTTATTTCTTCATCTGAACCATGAACACCATCTTTTGTGGATGGTCTTCATACTCATACCGCAGAAGGGTTCCGGATCTATAAAGGGATTCCTAGATCCCTTATTTGCTAGGTTAGTGGCTTCTTCATTTGCCTCCATCCCAGTGTATACTGTGCCAGAATAACGTTATTTTATTGTTTAGCTTGTTCAGTTTTCCCACGCAGTCCCATACCACTTTGGATCTGATGGTGTATGAGCTAACTATCTGACAGGATAGCAGGATAGCAATAGATCGTTTTTTACGATAGTTCCTGTTGAGGTTAAGTTAGTTTGTTGGAATCTACCGAAGTATCATCCAAGCAACGGTAGATTCCAACAAATTCCAAGTACTTGGTACGAGATCCAAATACTCCTGCCTCAGTAGCTTCCTTTGTCTTCGAACCATCTGCATACCACTTGATGGCACTTTGCTCAATGTGGTATGCTGAACATTTGTCGCACCATTCGGCTAAGTCTTCTCTTGTGTTTCTCATGTCGCACTAATTCCGACTCAAAGTACCGTATTTAACCTAATAAAGAGCGCCCTTTAGTAAACTTCTTCTTCTTCTTTATGTGCCATCTCCTACTCGGAGGTTAGCTACCAACAATGCAATCTCCCGCTCTGAATTCCTTTGAAGTGCACCGGAACCAATCTCTAAGATTTTTAAACCTTTAAAAAACAGCGACTTCTAATAGAAGGCGCACTCAAAAAATGAAATAAATTATAAACAGCGCCCTCTAATAAACGGGCCGCCGATTTGTATCCTTAGTTTAAAAAATACAGCAGAGTGAATACCTACTATTAATAAACTAATAGGTATAATTGTGTATACGCTTTGTGAAATTGTCGTCAAAATAACTGATAATTATTTACTTTTTTGATGGAATCAACTGAAAATGATGAAACTGCTCGTGATAAACATGCATCAAAGAAAGTTACTCTTACGGAAAAAGAAGGATATCGGCAAGTAGCAAGCAAGCTTAATATCACAGAATCACGCGTAAGTCAACTACAAAGTACAGTCTTTCTTTTTATTACAAAATGATGAGGTATACTCATAACTTTAGGTCAGGGAGTGGCGTAAACAAAAATCAATGTTACTAAAAGCGTCTGCCGCCAGCAAAACATTTCGATTAACTGGTGGTGAATGGAAAGTACAAGATTCTGAAATTTTGTAACGACGAAAACAACGATTAACTGTTGTAACATGTAAATGAATCATGCAACGAGCAAATGTTTTGTATAAGGAAAAAGTTCATGAAACTGCCAACAGCACTTCACACGTGCAAAATTTTTCTGCGAGCGAGGTTGACTTTCATGAACAGAAATTCATGAACAGAAATGGTTTCACTGTTCGATGGCGCACTACAGTATCATAGAAACTGCCAGCAGATTTAATACCGAAACTTTGTGATTTTGTTCTGTACTTCAAAAAACAACAAATTGAAAACAAATATGACCGGAGTTTTATTTATGCTTGCGATGAAACTGCAGTTTGGCTAGACATGATCTCGGATACTACTATGGACTCTGTTGGAGTGCATCAGATTCCAATCAAAACATCTGGCGACGAAAAAACGCGTATTATAGTGATGTTGTGTGCTAAAGCCAGATGTTTTAAATGCAAGTCATTTTTGCTTCTTCAAAAAATTCGACCATTACCAGTTCTCGAAAAAGCATTTCCTCATAAAGCATAACTGAACTTTGGGTACAATTCAAATGGTTGGATGGATAACAATCAGACTAAAAGATTTTAGGGTCTTTCTTTGGGATGCTTTTCGTTGTCATATTTCTGATGAAACGAAATTTTATTTGAGGCAAATAAAAACGGACGTGGAAGTGATTCCCTCGGTATGCACAGGTCTAATACAGCCTGATGACGTTAGTTGGAAGAAACCGAACCAATCGTCTTTATCTGAGCAGTACACCAAATGGCTTTCATCTGGCAATCATGGATTTACAAAAGCCAACATGAAAGCTGCTCCACTTGAAACTGTTTGTCTACGGATTTGCGATGCATAGGAATCTTTGCCAGTTGATTTCACTAAAAAAATATTCAGGTACTGTGGAATCGGATTAAACACTGATAGTTCTGCGGACTTGTAAATAACATGTTTTCTACAAGGAAACAAATGTTTCGGTGGTTTGCACATTTTAAATGGAAAAATGTTAACTTTGAATTCTTCTGAAAAACGTTTTGAATTCTTCTGAAGATATAATTTACGAAGAAGACTTGGATGACAATGTTCTCGATTTGAATTTTTTTGAAAACTTGGACGAAGAGGAACTTGAAATTGAATTTTCAGGTTTTGGTTTATTATTTTCTGTATTTTGTTTAGAAACAAAACTTAAAAAATCATGTTTAGTTTTAACTTCTGTACTGTATTTGTACAAACTATATAATTACCAATTCATTATTGAAAAAATGAACAGCGCCCTCTAAAAAAACGACGCAGCAAATCTTTGAAAAAATAAACGGCTCGCCGTTTATTAGAATAAATACGGTAGTATATTTAAAGATGACAAGCAGTTTAAAATTAAGTGAAATCTGCCATTCAAATTAAATAACGAGTAGATTTATTGAATTTAATTGTTACTAGCAACTAAAATATCTATTTTTTGTCTTTTGTAACCTTATCTAATCTTCTGCGGTCTTATCTCGTGGAACCTAGTCTTGTCTAGACTTAATTAGTTTTACCTAGTCTTTTCTAAACTTCTCAAGTCTTGATTTTTCCGGTCTTATCTAACCTTTTCTTATCTTGACTAGCCTTGTCTAGTCTTGTTTAGTTCAGTACTTATCTAGACTTATGCATTGTTGTTTAGTGTTCGCCAACCTTGTTTTGTCTTCGTCTTTGGTCAGGCTTTATCTGGTCTTGTCCGGTCTCACCTAGTCTTGGCTGGTCATATTTAGCTTTGTCTTATGTAGTCTTACCCTTACATTGTCAAGACTTTTCTATTCTAGTTTTGTCCTCTTTAATGTTTTCCAGTCCTCCTTAGTTATTTCGTCTTGCATAGTTTTATTTGGCTTTCTCTGGTCTTGTTGGAACGGAGTTCCTTTAGAGAGGTCTCGGTAGGAGCGATTCGGCAGAAAACGTTACGTTATCTACGATGTCCTCGTACGCTGTCCGTTACGCGCCCTTTCTCTTTTTCTCAGTTTATATTTCTATACCGCGCGCACTCTCTTTTTTTTTCTCTTTCTTTCAGTGTATATTTCTATAATGCGTGCTCTCTCTTTCTTTTGCAGAGTGACAGACAAGCGTGGTCTGTTTATAATTTTAAAACTAAACAAGAAGAAGAAATAAAAAGTTTTGAAACGTATTTTTCTTTTTGGTTGTTTTAATTCAGAGGAGAGATATAGTTTATATTATACTCATTACTTCAATTAAATTTTGAGGAATGGAAAGTCAAGAAAGGATACAAAATACTGAAAAAAATAAGTTTATAAAAATAAAACTGTACAATTTAAAGCAATTGCTAACTGTTTACACATGTTTATCGTACATGTAATTTGAGTGATTGATATTTACTATATTTATATATGTCGTTGTCATATAGTGAAATCAGTCAGATTGTTTAGAACTGAGCCATTGATTGCATGATCTCTGACAGTTCGAGTAGTTCATTTAATTCGTGTAGCTCATGAAATTTCATGCAAGCTCAGCTCGTGAAATTTTATGAGGAACTAGTTTAACTGGGATTTACACTATCTTTCTTACGGATTCGACGTTTTCAGATATGCCTAAGTGCTGTCATCTGATAGTATAAAGCTATGTGTCTTAATTATCAGACCTATTAATAAAGAGATAAATAAAGAAACATTCAAT
The DNA here is from genome assembly GCA_944588485.1 of Phosphuga atrata. Classification (NCBI taxonomy): domain Eukaryota; kingdom Metazoa; phylum Arthropoda; class Insecta; order Coleoptera; family Silphidae; genus Phosphuga; species Phosphuga atrata. Next base: position 44,032,299 of record OX155897.1, on the reverse strand, counting down.
TTAAGATGGTTTCACGAACTAGCTAGTCGTATCAAGTATTTCAAATAGAAAACACGAACTGTCGGCAGATCATGCAATAACTCGGTTTTACACAATCTAACAGACAGTTTTACACAATCTAATTAAATTCAATCATCAGGTAATAATGAAGCTCAGCAAGTAATTAGTCCAAGTTCTCAATCATTCCAAGCCCCATACGAGGAACATGATGATTGTTCAATGCCAAATGTCTTATTGCATCATGGCACAAACATTATTGGCGACGGTAATTACCATACATCTCTTATAAGAATTTTACAACGTCAAATATCAGCATCGTTTCTTCGACAGCAACTTTATAATTAACCTTACTTAAATGCATGTCAAAATCCAACTAGTGCAAGATAAATACTTTGTAGTGAGTTTGAATATGGAGATTTAGATTATTTATTCATATTTTCCAGAACATACAATCAAAATATTTGTGTGCACTTTCATTTTTTAATAATAATTCAAAAAGAGAAGTTGTTCGATTCCGTTGAATGCGCGAGGATCTTCGTTCCTGACGGGGGTCCCATGACCGCATACGTTTTTTTTGCCATTGTTCATTCTAATTGAATAGTCCTTAATAGTCCCATTCTTGTATGATCCTGATATAGCTGTATGCAGCGTTGTTCTTTTTTGTACTCTTAAAACATTTTATTGGTGTACGTATTCCGAAAGGTGTCTCCAATTAAAATTTCTTCTAAAAAATCAAAAGAATGTTTGCAAACACCTTAATTATATTTAAAAGAAATAAATCATGTATAAAATAACATTAGATGAGTATCGGAATTGATCATGTTTAAAGATTCTGTCAATAATAACAATTCTAATAGCCGATTTTACATTTCATCGGCAATAACCAAATTAGTATCTACAACACTTCGACTGCAACATAAAAAGGTTTTTGAAAGTCGCACTACTATATTAGTAGTCACTTTTCTTGGGACATTATTTTGACTCGAAATCGAAACTCCAACATTTTCGTTTGGTCCCATAATCAACGACATATTTTGATTAGACGTTCTTAGCATTAAAATACGTAAATTTATCGATTGTTGTCCCATGAAAAATTGTCTACACCTTTACAAGAGTCAAATGAAGCTCTCAAAAATAAACTTAACCAAAAATTATTAGCTTAGCTTTACAATCAATATTTTATCAAAAAAATATTAAATTCTTTACTGTATTTACATAGGATTGTACATATTATAGAAATATAATGAAGTATATATTTAATATCAAGTTAAACTAAATAAAATATTCGAAATAGATAGACAAACTTAGAACAAACTTAGATTTTGTAATGAAAATGCGGTGGCTTCGCCGGGCAGAAATTGCTATATATAAATCATGTTTATATGAAATTGGAATAGGCTTTAAATGTCCGTTGAACTTTCTACACAAAGTTTTCATTTACCTGGAATGGGATTTTAAAATATAAACAACATAAAAAGTTGCTAAAAAATATAATGGAAAAAACAATTAAATTTATTTGAAATATAAAAATCGTGTTTTCTTTTAAATTGGAATTGTATTAATTTCACAACGCCAAAATTGAAATGACTTTTGTGAAACAAAAATATTACAATAATAGGAGTTTATGTTTTCTGTTGATTTATAATTGACATTGTTGCGCATCTACGCAAAATACCGGACAAATTTGATTAATCATTTGTCTGCAACGTTCGCGAAAACCAATTTATTTCCAAATTAAAATGCAAACACAAAAGGAAAATTAAAAAAAGGAACAACTGTAAAACAACAATTTCCCATAAATTTAGCATATCGTAATAAAAACAGCGGGCAAATAGAAATAATGAAACAAAAACACGCACGGGTGTATCACAAATATAAATAATTTTCAATTAAATATTTGGCAAATAAAAATAAATACATATCAATAGACTTATTTGAATATTTTATGCTTTTTTAACAAAATAGATAGAAACTTCAAAAGTAAAATAAAACGTTCATTAAAAAGTGTTCATTTACTGTTTTATTAATACTCAAAATTTGGTTAAAAAGCTTCTTTTAAAACAACAAATTTCTACAATCTAGCCCAATTCTTTGTCAATTGGTCTAAATTTTTTGTTTTTATTTCATAAAATTTATAAAATTATTTTTTTGAGTATAAAATAATAATATATAACGAGTTACATAATGAATTTCAAAATTTGTTTATTTTTGGTCCATTCTCAGTATTTTTTTTATATTTTTATTAGTAATTTCCAGTAATACATTCTCGCAATATGATTAAATAGTTTGGCGTTATTTTTAGTCAATAGTTGTAATATTGTATTATAGTTAATAGCAGGTTAAAGATAATAAATCACATATTGAATTAAGCCCAAGTAAATAGCAAATTCTAATAGTAGCAACTATTATTATTAAAACAGAATACATTTTAAACATATATGTGGTCCTATTGAGTAACATCAAATTTCAGATTTATTGCTCAATCGTAATTAAAATTGCTTGTTTGATAAATAAATACATTTAGTAATTCTTTTGTCATATAAACATTTTTAATCAATTAATTATTTTATATTTGTTTAAACATAATTGCTTTTTAATTGTTTGAAAGCACAATTTGTTTTATTTGCAAAATTTAAAACTGCAGTTGAATTTGTTCTTCCATTTTCTTTTTATTTTGAAGGATTTTGTTTTTATATATGCAATTAATGTAATTTAATAACATATGGCAAAAATCCAAAAAACCAACAGAAGAGATTAATTCATTACGAATAGTTATGTTTTTACGAATAGTTAATTTCTATTACACTACCATAAACTTAATTCTTTCTATAAATTACTTTATTCAATTGTAATGATATAAGTAGTAGTTATTCCTACTGGCATAATTTTAACAGCACTTAAATATGTTTACATATTTTACAGTTAAAAAAGTAAAAACTGTATGATATTAAACTGATAATAAAATTTATAAATTGCAAATTTTAATTATATAAATCTTTTAAGCTTTTTGTACAATTTATACATAGTTTCATGTGTAATTGTTGTAAACTTTGCGAAATACACAGCAAAATGTGTAATGTGTACAAACCACATGCATTCGACTGTAATTAACATCGAATGTTAAGCTTGATAAGTCACGTACTGAAGGTGTTTCATAGAATCATTCATTTAAGAATCTATCAAAAATGTGAGTCGGAAATAAGCGATACACAATTTGGTTTCCGCAATGGCTTTGGTACTAGGTAAGTGCTACATGCATTTTGGATATTGGTTGAGCGGTTTTGGATGTTTTTTCCGTGATGTCAATAAAGACGTATAAGCTTGTTTTATTGACTATAGGAAGGCTTTCGACATGAGAAGCTAATGAACATCTTGGCGAATATGGATATCGACTGCCGCGATATTCAGATTGTATCGAATTTATACTGGGGTCAGACAGTTAAAGTCAGGATTGAAACCAAGCTGACAGAGGACATACAGATTCCAAAGGGTGTGAGGCAAGGATGTATTCTTTCCCCTATGTTGTTCAACATATATTCCGAAGTTATATTCAGAGAGGCAATTGCCGAATCTGCAGGAATCATAGTAAACGGCAGAGCAATTAACAACATCAGATACGCGGGCGACACGGTCGTGCTGGCGGACAACATTGAAGACCTCACATGCATGACAAAAACTGAACACGGCAAAGAAAAAGGCCATGCTGATTTCAAAAACAAAACAGCATATCCAACTGCACGTCGACGAGGAACTCATAGAACAATTCTCCAAATACAAATACCAAAAAACCTAGATAAACGACGAGTGGACAAACCGCCAAGAGGTCTTAGCGCACACCGAACAGGTAAGAGCAGTATTCATTAAAATGAAAAAGATGCTGACCTGTCCAGATCTGAGCATAGACCTGAGGCTAAGAATGACACGCTGCTACGTCTTCCCGAATATGCTATACGGGATGGAAGGTTTTTACTTGGTCCAGGAAACAACAAAAGGGATAATGGCCTTTGAAATGTGGGTCTACCGTCGTATGCTGCGAATACTGTGGGTAGACAAAGTAACGTAATAGAGGTACTTCGCAGAATGATCAAACAAACTGAGATACTCTTCACCATAAAGAAACGAAAGTTACAATACTTAGGCCAAATCTCCAGAAACAAAAATATGGATTGCAACACCTCATAATTCAAGGAAAGATCCAAGGCAAGCAAATTACTGGTCGAGGCCGCATATCTTGGCGGCGCAACTTGAGAGATTAGCTTGGAGTGTCATCGGCGGAACTGTTCCGTTCCGCGATGTCAAAAATAAAAATTGCCATAATGATCAGCAACCTCCAATGGAGAAGCTGAACCAAGCAGTAGAAGATCCCTTATTTGCTAGGTGATCGGTTTCTGTGTTTCAATCTATGTTTCCACAGTGTGTCCTGGTACCCAGTATAACTTTATTTTGTCTGCCGAGCTTATTTAGTTTCTTTCCCTCACAGTCCCGTGCCAGTTTGGATCCTATGGTGTATGAGCTAATAGCCTTGAGGGCTGCTTGGCTATCTGGCAAGATAGCAATTCTTTTTTGCGGTAATTCCTGTCGAGGTTAAATTTGAACATCTTTCGATTGCATGTACTTCCGCTTGGAAGATAATTGGGTTGATTCCCATGAATTCAATGTATTTGGTACAAGGTCCAAACACTTGTACACCAGTACTTTCCTTTATCTTCGAACTATCCGTATACCACTTAATAGCATTTTGCTGATGTGGTATACTGAGTATTCGTCGCTCCAGTCGGCTTTACTACTAGACATTACTGTGTAGTTTTTCTCGAAATGGTATGTTCATTCCATTTCATCTTTTGGTACTTCCAGCCAGTGGATCTTGGCACCGAGGCTGTTCCGGTCTCTGCTCCCGATTATTTTACCTCTGCCTATTCATTCCTTGTTGAACCTTGCAAACGCCGATCTGGCTCTACTGGTTCTTCTTTCCCACGCCTAATGTGTTGCTCAAATATTTGAATATAAATTTGTCAAAAATTAAGTAAAGCAGAATAGTAACGTTTGATTTGAGTTTGTGTTTAGTGTTACCTTGTTACCTTGATAACTAATTATTTAAAAATTTGTTTACCTTAAGACTATTATTTTAAATAATTTCATGGAAATTCCTATTTATTTATTATATTACGTTTATGAATTTATGAATACGTGGTTAATTTTATATATATTTTGAATTTTATTAATATATACATTTGTTGCAATCCTTTTAATTGTGTGAACATAATTTGAGTATTAGAAAAAAATAAATTTCCTGACATACGCCTCATTTTTCGCAAATATTTTAAAATCATCTTGTTTTCTTGCCAAGACGTTTAAGTCTCGTTTAAAAAAGGGACAATCCCCCACATGCCAATGATATATAGTTAGCGAAATGAAAAAAATATGTCTTTATTGAGAACTTAATAATTTCTAGTACTTAGATTTGAAGTAGATTAGCCGAATTTGTTTAGTTTGAATGATTTTTGTGAATGATTTTTGAAACTTTGCAATTTAACACTTTGCAAAGATCTTAAACATGGGAACCAAAAAATTTACGTGTTTTTAAAAAGTAAAAAAATCATGGGGATATTTTTGAAAAGCTTTTTTATTTAATTAAACTAATGATGAAAAACTACTACTAATAATAACACTAATTAATAATTGCAAGAATATGTCAACGTTGCTTGTAGTTCTCTATTTATTTGGCAATTTTCCCTCTTACATCACCTTAAATTTGTTAGATAATTTGTTACAATAGTTGCAGTTGCCGTTTTGGATTATATGTGTTATCCTTTTATTGTAGACTTCATTCTTTCTACTTGCTATAAATGTGTTTAGTTCGTAACTCAATTATTGCATCTTAATATTTTTTGCTTCTTTTCCTGGTGTTTTTTATAATCTTCTCTGTCTGTTCGTACAGTTCTTTTGTTGGTCTCTTTATCCAGATCCGCTCCTTCTGAACCGGTGCATAGATCTTCCTTAGTATTTTCCTCTCTTGTTTTTCTATATCCTTGATTTTTGTTCGTCCCTTGATTACCATTGTTTCTGTAGCATACAAGGCGTCTGGTAGAACTACTGTATTGTAGTGTCTTAATTTAGCATTGATAGAGATACACCTTTTGTTGTAGAGGTTCCATGTAAGTCTATATGCTTGTTGTAGTATTTTTATCCTTTCTTCATTGGATTTTGTGTTCAGTCCAGTTTTCTGTATAATCTCTCCCAAGTATATGAAACTGTCTACTTGTGTTGTCTTTACGTACTTAGTTTTCAGTGGGTGCCTATCTGCGGATTTTGTGTCCATGTACTGTGTTTTCTCGTAGGAGATTTGTAGCCCTGCTTTGGATGAGATTTCGTAGAGTGTCTCTAGAGCTACTTTGGCTTCTTTTCTACTATTTGTTATGATAGCTATATCATCAGCAATGCCAAACATTTTATGTTGACGATTCCATCCTTGTGTCTCCCCATCTTTACCCCACGGACTCCTTTTTTCCCATGTCCTGATTATTTTCCCTAAAACTGAATTAAATAGAATGGATTCTATTTGGAATGGAAATGGTCTAAATGGAATGGAAATGGTTCCGAGACCACTCCAATGAACTTTAATTTTGATGTGGTATTTGTTAGTATTTCCTGGATTAGATTTCTGGTCTTGTTGTCCACCTTCATTTCTTCCAATGTGTTGAGAGTGTTTCTCTATCTATGGAGTCGTAGGCCTTCTTGAAGTCCTGGTCTTTCTCGTTGTTAGTATTGTTCTCAAGTACCAGATCTGTTCTCTGGATGATCTGCCTTTCCTGAACCCTCCTTGATATTCTACTATCTGTGGGTCTGTCTGAGGTTCTAACAGCCGATTTAACAGGGATTTGGACAGAATTTTGTATGTCACAGGTAGTAGTGAAATTCCTTATATATATATATATATATATATATATATATATATATATATATATATATATATATATATATACATATATAGTATGGATATAATATGGTACTGGCATTCTCCTGTGCATGGCTCTGGCAAAGCCATCACAGTAATCTGCCACGAAACCTCCCCTAATAGTGGCGCGCCCACACACGTTAAAAACTGTAAGGGCTCGCTATGATTTCATCTAAAATCAAGACATCAAGCACATCAAGTATAGGCAGATGGGGGAGGTCCAGGTCCACTTACGACTAGCACCACTGAAGAAAAAGAATTATGTATATATTATTATCTCGTGATAAAAACGGTTATGTCTAAGTTTCGCATGTTAAATAGCATACATAGCAAATTGTAGATTTGTTGCAAACTTTCTTTACTTGTTACACAACGCAGCATATTAACTAACTCAAATATTTGGATATAATTTATCTTGAATATAGTGAAGTAGAATGGAGTCAAGTTTGAGTTGATTTTGTGCTTAGTTAATTTATTTTGATTACGCCGTCTAACTTATTGCAAGATTTGATGTTTTCGGATTATATTCCATAAATTAAACTAAGTGTAAATAGTTAAAAAACACTTAGAATAATAGAAAATAAAATGATTAGAATCTCTAGTAGAACCTTTGCCAAAATAATATTTGTGTACTTTAAAATTACAAAACATCTGAATTCGAAAATAGAAATTTTGGAAAATTTTAAATTATTAAATAAAATCACATCATCTTCAAGAATTTCCACCGAAATCAGTTATAATCTTTTATTTATTTTATTTTCTACGCGGCAGAAAACTGCAAATATTTTATTTTCTGGAAAGCAAAAATAAAGCTAATCCCTATCAAATGCAACTGTGAACGTTTAAAAATGTATCATTGTTTAATAATAAAAAAGGAATGTATCCCGCCGGACTGATAGAGCTACTTGAATGATTGATCGTTTCGAATCTGCCCCTGAAATGGGATTAGCCTGCAGAGTCACCCTCGCCTGAAGACATACGTCAACGGCAAAAATAACTTCTTATAATTGATCAAGAATTTATTATATTTTTTGGGAAAAAACATATTATTTCTTCATTGAATATGCATATTACTTCCTTCCTTCCCCATAACACGATGTTAATAAATGTAAAAAATATGAATAATTTAGCGGGTGTTATTCTCCGACGCTCATGTACTATTACCTTGTAGTGTATATCGAGTTTTAAATGGAATATTCAAAGTTTATTTACAGAGATGTTTTTTAACCGTTTTTTAATTATTCTTGTTTAAAGAATTGCGAATTACAAAGGATAAATTATTCATGATTTTTGTTCGTACTATTTTTGCTAATTCACGAAAAATAAAATGTTTCCTCTCCTACTATTACATTAAAATTCGCGTCGCGTATCGTTTTGTGCTAAACGATGATGTAAAATATTTCGATTTTCCCTTAGTGAAGGAAATAGGATATTCAAAATCGGAAAACTGTATTAATCATTGATAGTCTTTTACAAAGTTTTACAAAGAAAGACGAATGGAATTTGGCAAAATAACAAGAGATTCTTGAATAAATAATTCTTGATAAAATTTAATGGAATTGTACATTACTTGACCAAAAATATTAATAGTATATCAAAGAACGAGTTCAATAAGCGCGATTTTTCGCACGCGTCCATGTTTAGAAGACGAGCGCAGCGAGGAGTTTTCTAATAAACAAGTGCGAAAAACGACTTATGAACGAGTTTTTTTTATACCAGTATTTATATTTTGCGCTCTTTTAGTCCATTTCTAAATAAAAAAATCGTCGATACGAGTGCTATAATGAATTCATTATACACGCAAAATAGAAAAAGAATTATTCTAGGTACATCGTACATTAGTAGTCAAAGAAGATTTAAAAAAAAAGGAATTAAATTTGCTGGGGAAAACTAATTATTGAGTTTTTATGGTCACAGAATATCGTGAGTTTGTTTTGTAACAAAAAGTATGAAAATCTATGAAAAGTATGTAAATTGCTAATTTTATGGTGCATAATTTGTTGGAAATCGACGAAATGATCAAAGGGTGATGAAAATCTGTAAAAAAAATCAAACTTCAAATATATGGATGATATGAAATTTGCTGAGAAAAATTAATTCTTGGCTTTGATGACCAATATCAGGAATTAGTTTTGACCAAAAAGGATGAAATTATGTAAATTGTTGATTTTGTGGTATACAAGATGTGATGAAGTGTAGAAATATGGGAATAGCACGTTAAAATTCCATAAAAAATTAATTCTAAAAGTGGAAATAATATAGAAGGAAAATTGAAGAAAATCCATTCTTAGCCAAGCTTTGTTGAAGAAAATCAATTCTTAGCTTATTAAGGTTATGTCGGTTGTTGATATTGTGACTAGATAGTATTGGAAATGGAGAAAATGATCATTTGAATTGTTTTCGGTTGAAACTCTTTAAAATATAAATTTTGAAAATAGATTAGAAGAAAACTTCAACGAAACTGTCATCAAATATAAGGAATTAATTTTGGACGAAAAGTTTGAAATTATGTGATTATTTAAAAAAATATTAATGAAACAATTCGTGGAGGAAAATCAATTCTTGGCTTTGATTGTCATATAGTATCAGGAATTTACTTTTGCACAAAAGTCGTCAAATTGCTGCTTCCTAAACTAAATGCTGAAAATAGACATGATAAGAACACCAATATAAATTGCTGAGAAAAATAAATTGTTGACCTTCGATGGTCGTCGAATATCATAACTTAGTCTTGAACAAAAAATATGATGTGTAAATTGCTTATGTTGTGTAAAAAGTGTTGCCATTTATGAAATAAAAATAATCATAGGATCTTAGAGATTTGCAAGAAGTAAATTCTGGAAATAGAAATGATAAGAAAATGAAACCCGAAGAGAAAAAATGTAGGAAAATAATATCTTAACTTTGGATATTAGGAATTGGTTTAGAACATAATGGATAAAATTGTGTAAATTGCGCTGATTTTGTAGTGTAGAATATGTTGGTAACGCGGAAAAATGATGAAAAGATGATGAAAATCTGTAAATTTTAAAGTTTTAAATAATTTGAAAAAAAACTCATAAAATTTGAGAAGGAAAATAAATTCTTGGAACACCATGGACGTAATTGTGTAAATTGCTGATGTCGTGATGTAAAAAGTGTTGCAAGTAGAGAAATATATTAATAAGGTGCTGAAAATCTGAAAAGAAATTCTAAAAATAACAATAATACCAAGAAAACTGATAAAATTTGCTGAAGAATAAATAGTATATAAACATAGGATGTTGAAAATTTCTAAAAACATTAAATATAAATGATACGAAGAAAACTGAAAATTTTCTGAGGAAAATAAATTGTTGGCTGTGATGATTATAGAATTTTAGGAATTAGTGTAGAATTACAAGTTGATGAAATTGTTAAAATTGCCGTTGTTTTATAAAATATGTTTCAAAAAATATAAAACTTTGAGGTATGAATTTGATGGATGTGAATTTATAAAAAAATAAATTATAAAAATAGAAATGATAAGAAGAAAACTGATACAATTTTCTGAGGAAAATAAATTGTTGACTTTCATGCTTTATCGGGAATTAGATTTGTAACACAAGCTTTGAGAAAACTGGTTTTAAGGAGTTTAAAATCATAGGGTAAATATTTTGCAAAGGAAAGTTTTGTTGGATATGGAGATGAAGGGTATTCAAAATATAACAAACACGTCGTCAGTTTTCACAAAAATAATATTGTACCGAGACAATAAAGATATTTTGGTAACACTTAATGTAATTAAATATAATAGGATAATTGAAAGGATCGCTATAAGTTGTTGATAATGTAAAAGTGGAATTGATTTAAGACAAAAAAGTTTTATAATTTAGTATCACTTGCTGAAATTTAATATTAGGATGGTGTGAGAATTGTTGATATTTGTGTTGGATGTATTGTGGGATTGTTGTAAATGGAGAGGGCGCACTTGTTTATAACTCGATACGGTTCGGCCGATGGTCTATTTTAAGGAATGTATGCACAGAGATTATGTATCGCGTAGGCGACGGCGTTCGTGCCAGATGATGTTTCTCTATAGTTGTTTGCAATGTCAACCACAGCTGGTTGAAGGGGACCAAATAACATTTAAAATTAATTTGACCCGGATTCAACCAGCTAAAGCTGTACATAGACTCCTCTTCGACGATCCTTCACACGTCTTCCAGAAATCATCCGAAGAAAAAAATTACAACGAAATATTTTTCTGACGCAGCACCAAAAATAAAATAACCCGCACTATTTTAAAGTAAAATATTTTACAAGACACAACACCATGGTATCTTTACCACAACTAAAATAAAAATAGAATATATTTTTTTATCTAAGTTGTTGACGTTTAACAACAACACATGCTGTTTTTTTTTCGTTTTAAATTCTATGTTATATAAAGGCGCACAGTGTCAGGTGTGTGTTGGGTTCTTGCACGGACGGGGCACGGTAGGCGCCGTGACGTTTCAACCAGGTCCAGATCTCGACTGAGCGCCGCAGCCTCGCGACGCCTGACGTCGCGAGCGCCATGCGCACATCTCGACACACCCACCCTCTTGCATCTTCCACATTAACCCCGGGACACCCCGATTACCTATTCACCGTTTTCTGTGGATGTGTGTGAGTATGCCCCCTGTTCCAGTTTTCCATCCTCTTGTACATTTGATTTCGACTGTAGTTTACTATGGAACTACCGGCCCCCTCTCCACACACATACACACCCCTCTCTCATCAAGAAGAAAACAGTTAGTTCTTTAAGTGATTGATTTGTATCAAATTAAGCCTTTTTATATTTTCGCCTTATAACTCTTAATTAATTATAGGTTAATCGGTCTACTCACCATACTAAAAAGTATTCTTTTTTATATACCCTTAATCCTTTTTCCGTTATTTCTACCCCTTGAATATTTTCATTATTTCTTTATCCTTTTTATAAATACATTATTTTTCCCAGCATTTTTATAAGTACTTATTTTCAACATGAGTTTCACGAAATATTTTTTCTTTATTACTGTACAAAATGTCACACCACCCTTTTACTGGTAATATTTAACATTCATTTTCCTTTTCATCTGTAATATTTTGTTGAAACTTTTTTTTTAAAACTTCAATTATTTTTCTCTTTTCATTAGTATTTGATGTTCAATAATTATTTTATTCTGTAACATATCCAAAAAATTATCTACCAAGTTTCCTCTAATTTAACTATTTATTAGTTTTAACCATCTTTTTTATTCAATTATTACAAAACTTAATAATTGTCCGGTTTACCAAATTATACTAATTGTTTAAAACCGTTGAGATTTATTGAGTTTTGTAATTGGTTTTTGGAAATTTATTGTGAAGGAATGTTTGCAATTATTTCGAAATTGGTAATTACAGCGCTAGTGCACATTGGGTTTTTTTTATTTCGGTGGTTGGGTTTGTTTCGGTAAATTGTTTTCGCAAATTATATTTGAATTTAATGGAGTATTGCAGTTGGTGCAATTCACAGGTATTATTAGTCAAACTTGGAATATAATTAACTTATTTTCAATAAGGTAAAATTATGATTGAGTTGAATATAAAATAACACATTTTAATTATAAATTGGATTAGTATATTTTTATAAAACTTATTTTCTAAATTTTCCCTCATATATTTATGGTATTTTCAAATTTGTCTACAATTTAACAAAATATCTAAATAAAATTATTTTTCTAAATTTTGGAATAAGTAATTTTGATATAAGTCACCAACTGTTTTTTGATCCCGAATTTTCACGATTTTCGGAAAAAAACCGAGTGAAAGATTTATGTAAATTTTAATTTTGTGTTTATAACAATATTTGCTTGGTTTCCAATATTTTAATAGTTACCAATATTTTAATAGTTTCCAATAGTTAAACACATTTTTTATTTAAATTTCAGAATATTTCAGTTTCAATTTTCTTTGAAGAAAATAATATATTTGCTTAATTTGCACAGTTTTTGTTAAGGAAAAACATATTAAAAAAAAAAAAATTAGACGTGAATTCCAAAATTAAATGTCACTAGAGACAGTTTTTAGCGTTTGTACAATTTTTGACCATTTGTTTGGGAAAAGGAAAACACGTAAAAATGTTATAAAAATTTATATTTTCAGAATTGAAAAGAATTTGAAAACTAAATACCAAATATATTTAATATTAACTATTTTGTGACCAATGCCCCAAAACTAAAAAACATGCAATTAATAAATATTTCCATTTTAATAAATTTATATAATTTTCATGGTAAATTTTCTACTATCTTAGATTTTTACAATAAATAATTTAGAATACTGTTTGCCAAATTTGTACTTTTAAAAATATATCTTCTGACTGTTTGAATATTAAACAAACTTTTTTTAATTGAATTATTCAAGCAAAAGTATTTCATTTCATTTATGAAAATAAATTCATGAAAATTAAATATTCCGTGAAAATTCTCTTGTAACAGAAATGTATTCCGTTTTTTATCTTATTCTCTTTTATTTTTTCCGTAAAACTTTCAAAAGGATTATAATTTAAAATATTCCTTTCATCAAACTCATCAAACTCTAATTATAATCACTTAACGAGAATTCAAATTTCTTATGTTTTACAAGTTTCAAAGTGGAAATTTCTTTGTCGAAACCCACAATAAACATTCAAATGTTTTCAATAAATATTTCTTCTGTTTTAATATCTACACTACCTGCATTTATATTTGTTAAAAATTTCTTAATAAAAGATATCTTCATTGATAACCTTCGGTAAACATTTAAATGTTTTCAATTAATATTTCTTCTCTCTGCACTACCAACGTTAACATGATTTAATAATTTGTTTTGGAAAAATAACCAATAAAACTAAAATGCTATCGGTATATAAACAACAATTTTCGCGATATTTTATCATATTATTTATGTTTTAGATTTGTCAATAATTTGAAAACATTTCAAATTCACAAATGTTTTTGTTTGAGAGGAATATTTTAAATGAATTATTCACTTATTGTTTTGAAACAAAACGGCACGAACAATGGCTTGTTTACGTTTAATGTACGTTTATGGAACTGTAATTGAAATCTTTCAGGTTCCGGCAATTTCGACGTAAAAATAACTTTCGCTTGTATTAAATATGAAAGCTTTCAAATGCAGTAATAATATTGTTCTGGTAGGTACGTGAAGAATAGATTTAATATAAACTTGTGAAAATTATACAGTAAATTTTAATTAAACATTATAAATTAATTGTTGATTTTAATTTAGTTAGATTTGTTACATATTATTCGTAACATTTCTATTAAAATTTAAATTTAAGGCATTTCTGTAAAAAAAAAAAAAATAGAATCTTAATATATTAATCAAGATTCTAATATTTTATTATATAAATGCCTTAAATTTAAATTTTAATAGAAATGTTACGAATAATATGTAAAGTAATATTTTATCTAAATTAATTCGTGAACACCAAATTTTAAAATAAATAAAAAATCCTACATAAACGAAATGTAAAATAATTAAAATGCCCAAATTTAAAAATATATTAGCAGCATTATTTTGATAGTATTAAGTATATAGGAGTATCAAATTTGTCATGATTCGTTAGATTAATTTTGATCGAAATATTTTTTATTCATTTGAAACAATTTGAAAAAAAAAACAGTTGAATTTAATAGAATGTTTTATATTTTAGTAAAATATGTATTTATTTTTGTATATTTATTTTGACCTACATTTTTTTTTTCGTATTCGAAAATAATTTACTTTTGTCCCAAAATGTTTTGGTATCCTAAAAGCCTAGAAATATCAAACTATTTATTAAATTTTTTCAAGATTTGCAAAACAAATTAATAAAAAATATCAAATTAAAACATCAATTCGGCTCGTGGGTTATTTATTTCTTTAAAAAATAAAGTAACTTTTTCTTATTCAATTAAAAACAAATTAAATATTGTTGTAATTTGAAGAAAATGCCCAAATTTTAAAGAAAAAATGTTATTACATTTATTTTCTGAAAACATTGAAATATATTTAGTCAATTAAATTAATTTGATTTGACCTAAATATAATCTGTAGGTCAATGTACCAAAACAAAACAATTTTATCAAAATTAGTGTCAAAATGAATCTGAAAATTTAAAAATTTGTATGGATTTGAACAGTTTGAAATTTTATATTAAATAGAAATACATTATCAACATTTTTTAAATCATTTAAATACTTTTTCGAGTTTTTACTTTAAAATAAATAACCTTTTTTGTTGAAATTTGAAACTTTGTGAAAATTAAAAAAATATTTTTTTGTTAAACTTAACTTACAATCAAAATTCTAATGAAAATTTAAAAAAATCATTCCAAATATCTTTTAGATATGTTTTTTGTATGTTGATTAATTTAGACCAATTAAATATCAAAAAAAAGTTTACAATTTTATAATAAATTGCATTTTTCATGCATTGTTTTTCATTAAAACTTCATTTTTGTGCAGCCTTATTTGCATTTTTATTAAATATAATATTAAAAACTGTATGGGAATATTAAAAAAATCTTTTAAAATGGGCTCAGTACAATAATTTAAAAAGAAAAATTCAATTTACAACGGGTTTAATAGAATGCCAAGTTCTAATAATATTAAGTAATCTAAAAAGAAACTATTATTACATTGTCTGCTGCCTTTAGTGATTTATGCAATATATATTTTATTTAAAGCATCTGGGATGTTTTCTTTCCGCACCTTTTTCTCTTCGGATATAATCTTACAGCTATGTTTTCTTATGTAAAAGATGTTTCTATTTAAAAAATGAGTTTTTCTTACCTGCCAAATTTACAAAAAAAAAAACGATTTAGTTTATTTCTTTTCTAAAATAATTTGTGTAAGAAGATAAAAATAGCGGAATAGTGGCCAAGACCTTGCACTTTAAAAATACATTTCTCCAAAACACTGTTTACATTAACCAACAAATAATAAGAAAATCCCCCTAAAGAAAATTAATCCAATTTATTTATTTCTAAGCGGAAACAATGAATCCAATTTCACTTGATCAAATAAAAATTATGTGACAATTTGTGATGATAAAAGCGGAAATATTTTTACTTCATCAAACACAGTTAATAATGGAAAAAATAGTTATTTGTATTAAAAAAAGGTTGAATAAAATTGGATAAATCAATATGATTTTTTTAAATTTAATAGTGAAATTATTAGATGGAAATATTTGTTATTTTCTTTGGATATAAATAATCGCGAAATATAAAGCGCAGTTAGAATTTTGTTTGGAGATTGCAGTAGCACTGGTAGTTGGTAGGAGTGCGACCAGCGTGCATCGAGGGTACAAACGGCGCATGCCGGCCGAAACCCCGGCGGCGGCGGCAGTGGCGGCGGCGGCACGCAATCACTACGTTGTGATTTCCGGCGGACCTTGAAGAATATATCAGTTGATACCACGCGAACTGTTTCATTATTATGCATTATATTAACCAGCTGATTCTACATTATATTCCTGCTCCTACATAATTAACGCGCGCCCATGCAAATGCGCCAATTACCATCCTGCTGTTATATAATGGTGGCTGCGCCGGGCATCACTAATTTATCTTCATATATTATTCCCTTTTTTATTTGTATTATATTATCGCACTATTAATTAACTCGCAATATAAATAACAAATTTTTCATTCTGTTTGAAAATGCACTCATTAAAATTCATCTATAAAATATCAATATTGATAAAACTATTATTTTTTTATCCAAAATATATTCAGTTAGAGAGTAAGAGGTAATGATTTTCAGAGTAAGAGATATTATTATAATTATAATAAGAGTAAGAAGACTAAAGTAAGAAGAGTAAGAGATATTGATTTAAGTTACAAAACATATTTTATAATGTTGATAATTATTTTTTTTATTATTAAAATAATCTGCACTTAAATTGTTTTATTAATAAGTTACCTATTTAAACAATTAATTTGCGAAAATATAAGTTTATTTGTAAGCAAATTTCTCTATATTTTAACGAATTAACAATTCTCTTCTGTCTATATAGTTTCATCTCTATTAAAATATTTGAAACTATTAATTGTCGGAGTTAATACGAAAAGTTAGTTTGAGTAAACAAAACTGAAACTGCTAAATTAGATTCATGTTTAATTATGCCTGACTAGATGGATTGCATTAATCTATTACTACAAATTGATTGTCTGATTAATCTATTCCAAATTGATTTAGATATTAACTGTTTATCTAGATCTAGATAGGTATCATAGTATTTGGTCACGCAGGGTTTTATTGAATTAAATTTTGTAATAAAAAAAAATGTGAAGCTTGCTTACCATAGAACATTATTGTTTAAAAGATGTCTTTAACGCTCTTGTTAAGTTTTAATAAAACAGTGGTTGTAAAAATGTAAATTTTAAAATAAAACTAAAAAAACTTGCAATTGAAAAAAATTGTTCTTTAGGTCGATTTTTTTTCAAAATTCTCAAATAAAATCAATCCCTTTAATCAAATTTTTATATAAATCTTTGACACGAATTTGATTTCTTTGTATAATGCCATAAAATAGTAGTTTATGATACAAGTGTGTGAAGAAGGGCTTTTGTGCATGAGTTGCGAAGTTAAATCGCAATGAATGCTCAAAAGCCTTTCACACATGTATCATACATTATTTTATCTACCCAGCATGTTAAAATATTGTTCTACTGTCTAACTTAGATCAAAAATCTAACTAAATCGACAAAAAAAATAATTGTTTCTTACCGGTAATATTGAAAAATTGTAATTTTGAATGCAAAATATGTACTTCAAAACACTGACACAATAAGGGACGCAATAACGTTCAGCGCCCCCGTGGCAAACACTGCTAACTAGTAAAAATGCACAGTGACGGCAACACTATTTATCAGTGCAGTACAGTTGCACAGTTGTCGATATAATCTAGGTTAACTTTGATTTAATCTAGATTAGGTTATGGTTAGGTTAAGTTATATTAGAGCCAGATAAATCCCGACTGAGGGGCAGAGACTTCTGATTTAAAATAAGAAAAAATAATTCTATTTTAAAATTTATTTTCACTACATCTATGTTTTTCGTTTAGTGACGCGAGTAGTTGCAATAGTAACAAAAAACAGATATCGTTTATTTGGATACTTTTACACACGATTATAATATTGGCATCCTTCAATACAATAATTTACTTATTAAGGTGTTCATTTTGATGTGCGAGTAGATATAATATATTTAGGTCAAATTAAATATACGTTTATTTGACCAAATATTTCAATGTTTGCCGAAAATAAATCTTATTTTTAAATGTTATTCTTAGTCAGTTTTTTTTTTCCAAATTTTGGCAAAAAAAACTTAATTTTTTTATAAAATTGCAAATTTTAACTCAAAAGCTTGTTGAGCTATTGGGTTTTCAGTAAAATATCTTACGAAAATTAACTTAGTTAAATGTGGTAAAAATATGAGTTGAAAAATCTTTGAAAAATTGGTGAAGTGTCACTAATTCATCATAAATTTAATATTATTTTCAAATTCTGTTTTTGTGAACATACAGAAAAAAAGAAAAGAAAAACAAGTATCATAATCAAAACCAATATATGTGTCGTTCATTGTAAAAGTGGTGTAACTCCATGTTTTTAAAATTTTTATGTTTCTACTTAATTGTATCACATTTTGTTATATATTTTATTACACAAGTGAAACAACATCAATAGTTGCATTAAAATCCCATAAAAGGGCGTTACTTGTTTTTACAGGGAACTAAAACTCTAAATATTCATTATAAAAGTGAGTAAGTCCATAGTCATTTTAATAGTGTAATTAATATATAATATGTGTGTTTGTGTGTGTGTATAATTGTTTTAATAGTTTATTTTGATGGATTTAGAGGATTTTAATGATTCCGGGTGAAAGAGGTTCTCAAGACATAGCAGCATTTCTTCTTAAGCACTTAAAAACTCACGCGGCTTTAGAGAAGCATGTTTTTATGTATTCCGATTCTTCCACTAGACAAAACCGGAATATTAAGACATTTTCCCTCTCTTGAAGCTTGTACAAGACCCTGACACTAGTATTGATACCATAGATTACAAGTTCAAGGTATCTGGACATTCTTATCTTCCAAATAATGGGAAATTTGGAATAATAGACAGCGCTAGTCGCCGCCGTGGAAAATTTATAGCCCAGACCAATGGGTCGCTATTATAAAAACAGTTAAACGCAAAAAAAAACTTATTTTGTTGTTACTGAAATGAAAAACGCCTAATTTTTAAGTACCACTGTCTTAGAAAATTCTATTACAAATAGATAAAAACAACTTGCTGTTACGACTTTAATTGGCTAATTATTAGATGGCTGAGGTTTGAGAGAAATTATCCTTTGCAATTTCAATTTAAAGAAACAATAAATCCCGACACACCCTTATATAAAGTAGATTTATGCAAAAAAGTAAGAACGACCGGCTCACTTGTACAATA
The DNA here is from genome assembly GCA_944588485.1 of Phosphuga atrata. Lineage (NCBI taxonomy): Eukaryota > Metazoa > Arthropoda > Insecta > Coleoptera > Silphidae > Phosphuga > Phosphuga atrata. The sequence continues at coordinate 44,012,875 of OX155897.1, read as the reverse complement.
TTCGACAAGACCCACTCTATCCATCAAACAACTAGTTACTAACGCAAAGAAGAAAGATATTCTTGATCTTTTACCATACATTCCGCCAATTTACTACCATTACTACAAAAATCTGCCCATAGATATTCCAAATCGGTAAATCATAGATAATCCAGAGCGTCCACCTGAAGACGAAATTACATATGATGTCACTATAACAGTGGTGTAACTCCAAAAAAAAAGTTTAAGTTAATTCTTTAAATTAGTTTTATTTTGATTTTCTTCGTTACTTCAAATTATTTTATCTTTGATTTGTATTAAACAATAAAAAAGAGAAAACACTGAATAAATACCTATATATTGTTTCCTGCACTTTATTTCGCAAAAAGCTCGTTATTTAAAAATTCACTTTCAGGGAGATAATTCACTTTTACAATGAGCGACACATATCTGTCTCTGTATTTGAAATAATGAGTGGAAATCTTGCCTCGAAGAAAGCAATCACCGATGTTCTGACCTCACTACTTACTGATGACAAATTTATCGATGGACTTCATAAAATTGTGTTGGATAAATTTAAGGAGAAATTTGCTCAACAAGAGCAGGAAATCATAAGCATGAGGACTAAACTAGCCAACACGCAACTACGCCTTGACGCACTAGAACAGAAACAACGGACCCAGAATCTTCTTATCTTTGGAGTACCAGAAGAGGCCGGTAAGGATGAAAAACATCTTGAGGACTTGGTTATCAAGATAATAATTTCCAAATTAGGGGTAGACGTAACGTCTTCTTCCTTCAAGGAATGTAGACGGCTTGGTAAACTGACCGCTAAACCCAGGCCAATACTAATCGCTCTAACCTGCGCTAAAAAGAAACGGGAGATAGTGGCGTCCAGAAATAAATTGAAAGGTACCAGCATTGTAATCCGCGAAGACCTCACAAAAGGGAGGATGGAGCTTTTAAAGCTGGCCCAAAATAAGTTTGGTTTAAGGAACGTGTGGGTCCTTGAAGGAAGAATTCTTTGCCGCACGGACCATGGAATCCATCCTGTTGACTCTGCATCCATCATGGAGTCTTCTGCTTCGACACCCGATGCGGATGTGCCCGGTGACATAGGCGGCAAGGGTGATGCTTTCTTCTAAAATTTCTTAAAGACGGGATCAGCATTTCAACAATGCAGCTTAGGGTATGATGTTTATACTGTTTATAACATCTGCATAATTATTTTATCTGGGATGTACGTCCAAGAATTGTTTAATAATAGGTGGAGACATGAATTCGAACCGTTTGACATAAATTTAGTTTTATACCTCATGAAACTCACCTGCAACAAATAATTTTCTTTTGTATACACATACTATTTTTTTTTCGGTACCTACATTGTGTTAATTGTAGGTCCATTTTTTTGTTTCAAAAGTTTATTGTTTTGCTCCTAAAATATTTGATTACAGGAGTTACATTTATTTATTGTTTTTACTTCAGTTAATATCATATGGTAGAGTTCTTACGATTGAATTAACGATGTACGATAATTATGATCTCCAAATTGAAGTGAAAATTTAAATAACTATATCAAACTGAAAAATTTATTAATTCTACATTTAAATGTAAGAAGCATAAATGCTAATTTTGGTAAACTTGAAGTATTTATTGAAAACTTATCTGTGAAGCCCGATGTTATTATTTGTTCTGAAACTTGGTCTTTAACGTGCTTCTCCTACTTTGCACTTAATAACTATCATTTCTATTACAACAATAGCTCCATAAATAAAGCTGATGGCATTAAATTGTACGTTAAAAAATCTGTACAGTCTAATACAGTTATTGAGGTAATTGGTAACCTAAAAATTGTTTCTACTACTTTAAAATTAAAAAATTATAAATCCATTAAAATATAAGGTGTTTATAGATGTCATGATTTTAATAGAAGAGTTCATCAAACAAATTTCTGAATACTTACATAATAAAAATCACTGTAAAAATCACGTAATAAATGGTGATTTTAACTTCGATCTTCAAAATTCTGAAACTATAGTAAATCAATTCCTGTCAACTTTTCTTGACGTTGGTTACCTTCCATATTTTAGTGGAATTACCATACCTAGTGAAACGGGAGACTCTTGTATTGATAACATTTTTATTAAATCAAAATTTAATGATATTAAATCCTTTACTTTCAACAACGTCTTCACCGATCACTACCCAATTTTTGTATCTCTCGGCGTTACTACTGATAACATTAACAAAAACAAGGAGGTTTCTGTGTTAGACTGTACACTTTTAGCAAATCTGAGCTCGCAGACTAACTGGTCATCTCTGCAAGCCATCCAAAATCCTGATGATTTTTTTGATATTTTTATTGATAAAATCAAATTATTAATTAAGGATTCAACTTTTATAACCAAAAAGAAAAGCTGCAATAATAAACCTCGCTCCAATTGGATTACCAAAGGTATTATGAAGTCATGTAAAACTAAAGAACGGTTATATAATATTTGGAAGCGTGATAAAAGTAACATTGTTTTGAAAAATAAATATAATACTTTCTGTAAAATCTTAAATAAATTAATTAAATCTGCTAAAAATAGTTATGAAAGTGCTTGCGCTAAAAAATGTTGCAATGATAGCAAAAAATTATGGCGCTTTTTTAATAGCAAATTGGGTAAAAAGGTGTCTGCCAATAAAGAAATTGATTTTATTGTATGTAATGAAGAAATTATAACCGCTAATAATGCCATTGCAGATAGTTTTGTAACTTTTTTCATGGATATTGGTGTAAACTTAGCAAATAAAATTAATGCTCCTGCTAATAATGTTGCAAAAAATGTTAAATATAATTGTAATAGTATATTTTTATTGCCAACCAATGAAACAGAAATCGAAAAAATTATACATGACATGAAAGATAAAGCTGGAGGTGTTGATGGTATTAGTAGTAAAACACTTAAACATATATCTAAGGATATCAGTAAACCTTTAGAGCACATTTTTAATATATGTATTAATAAAGCTATTTGGCCCAATTCACTCAAAAAAGCTGAAATTATACCGATTCATAAATCTGGTGACAAGCACCTAACTACTAACTATAGAGCAATCTCTCTAATTTCAAACTTATTGTTAGCTAAAATCTTTGAAAAAATAATTTATACCAGATTTTTGTGAACGCAATAAATTAATCTCAATCAATCAATATGGGTTTATGAAAGGTAAAGGAACGAATGATGCTCTAGTTTTTACATCAAATTTTATATATGATAAGATTGATGAGAATTTGCTAACAGTCTTAGCTTTCTTAGATCTTGCTAAAGCTTTTGACACTGCTAACCACCAAATATTGTTGGACAAACTCTGGAGATGGGGAATTAGGAAAGTATAAAGTCCTCACCAACTGTTGGAAAATTATTTGTCCAATAGAATTCAGAGTGTCAAAGTGAACAATTGTGTAAGTGTAACTAGATCGGTTAGAATTGTGGTTCCACAAGGTACTGTACTGGGTCCGCTACTCTTTATCCTCTACTTAAATGATGTTTTCAATGTATTACCGAATAATGCTATAGTTTCATATGCTGATGTTATAGTTATTTTGAGTTCTGGAAGGAACTGGAATGAAGTTGGAACTCGACTATCTGCATGGCTTAATAATATTGATATATGGCTCAGGGGAAATCAACTGTCACTTAATATAGATAAATCAAGTTTCATTACTTTTGGTAGTTACGCTGATAGTCTTCCCATAGATTTCAGCCTGTATATTAATCACAAACCTTTGACCAGGGTTGATAACTGTAAATACCTAGGTTTGTTTGTTGATAGGCACATGAAATGGGATAAACATGCAACTGAATTGTCGAAAAAACTCAAATTTTTTACTTTCTTATTTTATAAACTTAGTCAATCACTTGATAATTCAGTTTTTAAAATGATATATCATGGTCTTTTTGAAAGTGTAATTAATTATGGCATTGCTGCTTGGGGTGGGTGCTTATAACAATTATATTAAACATGTAATTACCATGCAGAACAAAATAATTAAAAAAATGAGTCTAAACAAGGAAAATGAATTGCCTTTAGAAATAAGAGATGCTTTTATTGTCTATGCATTGACTTGCTACTATCAAGACTGTAATTATCTTTATTTAGATCGGTCTGCTATTACGAGATCAAAATTGTTATTACTTCCAAAAATTAACAAAACTATAAGTACTAAAAATGCCTACTACGTAGCAATAAAATACTTCAATAAATTACCGAATACCTTGAAAATTGTTCTGCTAAACTGTTAAAAAAAAGTTAACTAGTTGGGTAAGAACCTGCCATATGGTAACTGTATAAATAATGAAACTTCTATTATGACGACTACTTTATTTGCATAGCACCCTATTACTTTGTAATTTTTTGTAATTTGGTAAATTTTGTATTTTTGTAATTAATATTTATCTATAATCTTAATTTTAGACTAAGAATTTTAATTTAAGAATTTTAATTTTTAAATATATTATATATATTTTGTACTGGTTCTATGTACAGGTGTTCACGCACCTCTATAGAAATGTAATACCAGAAATAAAATAAAAATAAAAAATAAATTATGAAAACACTAGCTGTGCAGGTACCCGATCTGATGGATTCTTTTGGTGATACCAAAGTCTTAAAAGATGAAACCCGTATCGTTTTACGATTTATTAAAACGAATTTCATTTGTTTCTTACGATTTTTTTTGTAACCATTTTTATCGAAAAAATTAAATTCAAGACAAATTATTCATAGTGAAATATTCATAGAATAGAGAACATATTCTTATGTTAACCCGGCATGGCGAATTGCGACCTCCTGATTTTTACACAACTTTAAAAGAGAAAGGAGTCTTTTGAACTCTAAAAGTGTCATACACCGCGGTGTCTAAGGACGACGTAATTCTTCTGGAAAATCTCTGGAGTTGACGTCACCGTCTGCTTCGCGAAACCAACTAGCTCTTAGCCACGTGGTCAACCTTTGAAGGATAACCTTTGAAATCTGCAGGTCGAGGTATACACCAGATTCCTTTTTGCAGTGGTGTTTTAATTTTTTTATTTTTCCTCATAGAATTTTCAAATATTTTTCCCCATCAACGTACGCAAGTATACAAAGGTAATAGCTATTTACACGCCACACTAAATATTGTTTAAAAATTGTGAATATTAGGTGACTTTATAAAAAGATATGCATATTAATACAAATATAAGAATATATAAAATTGCATTTCAATCGTCTCAAATTTGATTTAAAATATCAAGCAGAAATGTAGAAGTATTGATTATGCTAATATTAAAATTCTTCCATTGTCAATTCTCAGTGTGTTGCTCAGTGTGTCAATTCATCAATCTTTATATTCTCATATATTTTGTATTAAATTTTCAGTTCTCTATATATCGTGAATTTATCCACTTTTTTATATCAAATTTAATTTAAACGGATTTAATAAGCGTATCCCTCATAGGGTTTCCATAATTTTCAGTCTCGTAACCGGAACTCAAACAAATCGAAACCGGCACGCAAATTTTCCAATTTGTATTAACCTGAACATACTTATAAATAGTGTCACACGGTGAGACTGACATGAGCTGATATTAAATTTTTTAATAAAATCTTTTTTATTTGAACATCGATAATGTTTTAGCTTTATCCGGGTTTTTTTTCGGGACGACTGGAAACCAAAATCCCTCAGAAATTTATAAAAACGAAATATGTGTTGAATTGATAAAATAAACCATAAAAGAAAAGAAAATTATGCTTTTTGTGATATTAAAAGCATATTTTATGTTTATAATGGTGGCAGTGCCGGGTTAATTATTCTTCCACTGCATTGCATCCATACGTACTCGTATATTTTCATACATTTTTCATTATTTTAGATATGGAAATTTACAAAGGTTTTCCATATCTAAAATAAATAAGGTTCTCGGAAAACCAGTGATATTTACGACTGTTGTGAATTAATGAAAAAAAAACTAAACGTGCAAATATCTTAACATTACATTTAAATTATTCATTAATTAATAATAATTATTATTATTAATAATTAATCATTCATTAATTTTTTAGAATTAAAAAAAAAGTACAGGATGATAGATTGTCAAGATTAAATTAATTTTAAATCTAGAATCAAGGAAAGTTTAATCAATTAAATCAATTAAAGTATTAATATCACCACATTTTTTAGATATTTTCCAAGACTTTTCTGCCACAGATGTCAATATTAAGTTTTCGATTTTATAACAAAAAGGTTTTTAATTTTAATTTTTTCAAAGGGTTAATATAAAGGGTTTTTCAATAGCGACATAACAATTTTGTTTTATAGTACGTGACATAACCCACAAATTTTTGTATGATCTGTCAAAGTCAAAAAACCAGTCAAGGCTTACATTTTTATCATGGTGAAGTTCACGAACGAACAACGTTTGTATATCGTTAAAACTTACTAGCGATAGCTGGTAGTAAGTTTTAATGACTAGTGGTGGGTAGTCGAAACCTACTCCAATTTTTTGTCGCAATAATCGTCCCACCAGATAAACTGTGCGTGCGATGGTGAATAAATTTGAATCATACTCTCTATTAAAACGTATATAAAACATATTCACTAATGAATGTTCCTGTACCAGTGAATCAACCAGTGGATCAATCAAGTACTGAAAATATTGCAGCCTTAATAGCTTTAGTTCTAAAAGAACAAAACAAGTCCACAAATTCCACGATTCGCAAAAAATTGGGAATTTCTCAGTCCAAATTTTGCGAATTTTGCATAAAGATCTCCAGCTACACCCTTACCAGATCAAATTAAGCGAAGAACTGAAACCCCTGAATCATTTAACGCTCTGAAACATCCGTTTTTGTTCTATAAAACTTTGAAGAAACTCCCGAATTTCATCGAAAAATTATCTTAAGCGATGAAGCTCATTTTTTGCTGAATGGCTTTGTCAATAATCAGAATATGCGTTTTTGGACAGCAACAATCCTACATGTGCTTCATGAGACTACATTTCATCCACAAAAGTGGGCCTGTGGAATGGTTTCCATGCTGGTGTTGTAGAGTCGTACTTTTTCGTCGATGAAAATAATCGCCATGTTATGGTCAATGGAGTTCGCTATCGTGCCATGCTGAAAGGCTATTTTTTGGCCAGAATTGGACGGACTTAACATGAGCGATACGTTGTGCCACAAGACACACAGCTGTTCAAACAATTGATTTATTGAAAGGAAAATGTGGTAATCGTTTATTCTCGAGAAATGGTTCAGTAGAATGGCCACCTCGTTAATTTTGTTTGACGCCGTTGGATTTTTTCTTATGGTGTTAAGTCGAAGGTTTATGCCAACAATCCAACAACGTTAGAGTAGCTCAGGAAGAATATCGAAATTGCCAACATTCCGGCTGATATGTGTGAAAGAGTGATTGAAAATTGGATCCAAGAATTGATCGCTGCCTTCGTGCTCGAGAAAGTCATATGAACTCCGTCGAATTCCATACATACATCACCTGGAATAAATTTCAGCCCAATATCTCAATTATTATGTATTTAAATACAAATGTAATATCAAGAATGAATTCATTGAAAATTTAGTACTTTAATATATGTGATGTTTTCATTGATTGTTGTTTGTAATAGCCTACATAATTCCAATATTTTATTTTTTTATTATTTTTATTTGTTTATTAAAATGAAATAAGGTTTTCTCCACTTTTTTAAACGTGTATAAAAATAGATTGAATAAATTATTGCTGTATTTAGTTACACATGCCGTGTTTAAATATTATTTGTTGTCCAAAATTGTATTCTTCCCATTTCAGACAAATGGATTTAGGGAATTTATTGAAATTGTCTGAATATATATATATATATATATATATATATATATATATATATATATATATATATAATGGATTTAGCGAATTTATTGAAATTGTCTGAATATATATATATATAGATATATATATATATATATATATATATATGTGTTGTATTGTTTTCTCGGGGATTCCGCGTTGATGCTGAGGGCTGGCTCTGAAAAGAACCGGACTCTCGACGTCTCGGCGAACTAACATTCGCCATTCTCAAGAGATATATGCGTCCGTACGGGTCAACCGTTCGACGCATACAGTATGCGTCGAACGGTTGACCCGTACGGACGCATATATCTCTTGAGAATGGCGAATGTTAGTTCGCCGAGACGTCGAGAGTCCGGTTCTTTTCAGAGCCAGCCCTCAGCATCAACGCGGAATCCCCGAGAAAACAATACAACACAGGTATCTATCCGCGAAAACCTCAAATACAACATATATATATATATATATATATATATATATATATATATATATATATATATATATATATATATATATATAGAAGTGAACATACATATTGATATATTATATAGATATAGAACTATACATATTGTTTGTCATAATTGTATAATTTTCGAATAAAATAAAAATTGATAACATTTTATGTATTCTGTGCAACTATAACTTATGAATATTTTAGATTATTTTCCGTGAAAAATATCTTTTCCTGGAATAAATTACACCAAAATTAGACTTTCAAACCAAAAATTTACAGAATCAAATTTGATTTAATGAATTTACAAAGATACTATCAACTGTTAATCAATGTAATCTTTCACAGCCTGAAATCAAATAAAATTTGAATTTTTTATTAATTGTTTAATTAGGGTACTTGAGAAATAGAGATATGTCGGTTGATATGTATGGTGATTAGTAGAAGCGTAATAGCGCGATAAATGAAACTGGAGTGGACTTGTGCCAAAGGATTTAGGCGTTAGTATCTAAATCCGGTTAACGATGCGGATTTACCGTTGGTGTGTGATGTCGCTGGACCTAGACGTCTCTCAAAGTCTCATCTATTAAAGCAACTGCTCCATCAAGTGTAGGCCCTCCGTTAAGCCCTCCTTCACGCCAACGCACAAACATTACTAGCCCTATGCTCCTTGTAAACAACGATAAATTCTAATCATTACTAATGCTAACTTAGGTCTTTCAAAGTAAAACGCGTTTGGAAATATTCACCGAGTGAATTTATTTCATAATAATAGCTGGAAACTAATTACAATAACTTTCATGTATTCCCTTTTCGCTCCATTCCGCGATATGTAAATGATCCCCCATAACTATTAGCTATACACGATACATAATATACATATACATGGTACGTAACACAATGTATAATTATATCTAAACTATAACTTTCAATTTATACAGGTCAAAGCATAAAGCGGCCGCGAACCAGTTGCCAGAGCTTATGTGAAAAGGCTTCAGTTTGTTACGATTTATTCAAATTTACTGAATACATTTGTATAAGTGAAAATATACTGATATAACAAAAAACGCATTTACATATCAAGAAAACTAGTTTTCCAATAAATTCAATATCCACAAATCCGTACAAATCGAAAAATTTATTTGCACTATATTTTTCTAAAAAAAATAATAATTTCTTAATCTAAACTTTCACCACTATTACGTGATATAGTAGGGTATAGTATTTACAGCATACTTATTTTATATGGAAGACAACTACTAACTTGAAAAAAATACTTTTCAGTTTGAATTGATACTGATTAGTAATCAATTACTTTAAACACAATACTATGAATCCAATTTTTGTTCTAATTACCAGGAGTGAAAATGGAAAAATGTCTCGCTGGAACACAATTAGTTATTTAAAGGATAAATCAATATAATCCACATTCAAAGCTTATAAAAAAATCCACATTCTATTTTACAATGTGTGTAATATACATATTAAAACTGTGTAATATACATATAAAAATTAATATACATTAGTTTGAAACTAGACAGACATAAGAGCACAATTATAAATAAAATCCACAAATTTACGTGTCAATTGTTACGAGTCAGAAAAATAAGTTGTACTGATTCTTCTGAACTTGGAAGATTAAACGTTCACAATGAATCTTACTTATCATTTATTTAGTTAATAAAATAAAAATCGGAAAATAAAATAAAAGAGAAAACCAATTATATATTATTCATATTTTATTTACTCCCGTTATTTTGAACTAGTCCTTATCTGTTTGACTGTCATATTTATTGGATAATATTAAATGTGGTATAAGATGTAAAAGGAAAATAATCGTAAAAAAAACTTTGTTTTTTAAGGGTGAATGTTGTTCTGAAACTTTTCGTTTATTTTGATTGCTCTCATCGGAAACGGCGGCCGTAATAGGTCTCGCATTAAAACATTTTTTTCCCTCCGCGCGTCTTTGTTTCGATCCTTTGAAGATTCGCAGCGCTCTTAATGGCCAAGCAATTATGGATTTTTATATCAGTTTCCGTTACATAAACTTAAACATTATTTTCGGAGGTTTTTTTTCGGTTCTTGTTTCTTTTTTTCATTATCTTATCTATCGCTCGCTCCCTCCACCTCGCTTTTCTTGCCCTTTAATTGCTTCATAAATTCTTTTAATTACAACCACCAGCATGTCGCACTTACTCGAGCTTTAATTTTACTAGAATTATTTCAAACATAAAAGCCTTCCTGTACATAGCAAGTTTTCTTCATATTTGTTCAAATACAACAACTTTCAGACTAGATAGACAAACTAGACTAAACAAGCAAAACTAGACAGGCAAGACTACAAAGTTAAGACTAGGCAGACGACTATACGGACAAAACAAGACACAAGACTTGAGATTGACGAGATAGAAAAGACTTCATAGACAAGAGCCTGTCCTTCGGTCCACACCTCACGAAGGCAGCAGCTAAAGGCATGAAGGTAATGGCGGCATTGGACAGAATTATGCCTAATGTAGGTGGGCCTAAAAGCTCCAAACGTAAACTCTTTGGTACGATCGTACAATCCACAAAGCTATTTGCTGCCCCTATACGGGTACATAGTATGGCAGTAGAAAGCAATATGTACAAACATGCGAAAATTCAAAGAAAAACTGTAATCAGGATATGTAGCGCATACAAGACTGTATGGGGGCAAGCAGTTTTGGCAATAGTTGGTATAGCCCCCATAGAGCTCCTGGTAAAGGAGAGAGCCGAACTGCATAAGACCGGATGTGATGCTATATAGAATTTCCACTAGATAAAATCTCCTAGCAGAATGGCAACAAAAATTGCGGGCGTCCGAAAAAGGACAATGGACGAAGTTGATCATATCACCGCATGGGTCAACAAGAAGCATGGCGGGACTAACTTTTATCTGACTCAGTTCCTCACAGGGTATGGGTGCTTCCGCGACTACTTTAAACAAATACGCGCCGCCGCAGATGACTTGTGTGAATACTGTAGTGATGTGGACTCTGTAAGACACACAATATTTGACTGTTGGAGACGTTAAGCAGAAAGGGACGAACTAACAACCAACATGAAGATACCGTTTAACGCAAGAACAGTAATGGGTTACATGCTACTAAATACAGAAAACTGGGATAGAATGGCCAGATTTGTTAAATTTATTATTTCCTCTAAGGGCAATGACGAGAAGCTGAGACACAATAGAAAGATCCACCAGTAAGCCCAAATAAGATAAATCAACAACCACCTTAACTACAACAACCATGTTGAAGATATGCTACCTGTGGTTCCGGCGTCATTGGAGATGTTCGTAGGGCCACTTGTCTGTCAGCTCTCAGCTTCCAGCTACGTCCAGAAAAAAAAAGAGATAGAAAAGACTACACTAACAAGACTAGACAGACAATACTAAAGAGAAAAGTCTAGAGTGACAAGACTGGATAGACAAGACTAGACAGACAAAACTAGACAGACAAGACTAGACAGACAAGTCTAGACAGACAAGACTAACCACACAAAACTAGGCAGACAAGACTAGACCGACAAGACTAGACAGACAAGACTAGACAGACAAGACTAGACAGACAAGACTAGACAGACAATACTAGACAGACAAGACTAGACAGACAATACTAGACAGACAAGACTAGTAGACAAACACATCGAAATGTGTGGGATTGTGTGGAAATCTGGATTGGGTAACATAATTATTATCACTATATATAGACCTCCTACGGGAAATATTAATACCTTCATGCTTACTTTTGAGGAGTTGCTTGATTCTTTATTTAATAAATATGAAACTATTTTTGTTGTTGGGGATTTTAACATCCACTTTGAAAGAGAGTCAAAAGAAAAGAGTAACCTTATAAACATGTTACAATCCTATGGATTTGATGATAAAGTTAAAGTGCCCACCAGAGTAACTACAAAATCATCCAGTATCATAGACAATCTGTTTTTAAAGAGAAACTATCCTGTCACAGTCACAGTTGGTGATAACACAATATCAGATCACAAGTTTATATTAGTAGCTATAGTTTTCAATGGTTCAGTTTCTAAAACTAATCCAAAGCAACACTTTTATTATGCTAGAAACTTTTGTGCTGCTAATAAACTTCATCTGCAACAAGCTCTGCAAAAGGAATCGTGGACTGAAATATACAATTTAAGCGATTGCGAACAGAGGACCAACGCATTCATTCATCTATTGCAATACTATATTTTCAAATACTGTCCAATGGAGAAAATTATGCTAAGATCCAAATCCTGGATCACTAAAGAGATGCTACTGTCGAGTAGATGTCTGAAAAACCTATATATTATTCAAAGGAAATATCCAATATTAAAAGAATTTTATTTGTTAAAGAAGAAAATCCATCACAATTTATTAGCTAGCACTAAAAGAAACTATTATAAAAGCAAATTGGACAAATCCAGCAATCAACAAAGAACCCTGTGGAATATAGTTGATGATCTGTCAAACAAATCACGGATCAAACAAGACATCAATATTAAATGTAATGAGACTATTGTAAAAGATCCAGATGCTATAGCTTCGATATTTAATGACTTTTTTAAAGCGGCTCCGGAGATAATTGTTCAGAACATACCATCTATAAATATAGACAACGATCACTTATTCATAAATGACAAAACTATGTATCTGGAAGAACTCACTCCAAACGAGATGGCAATAATTCTAAACAAATTAAAAAACAAATCCTCTCACGGCCCGGATTCACTCCCCGGAAATATCATCAAAGAATTCCAATTTGAATTAATCGAACCTCTTACCCATATCATTAATTGTTCATTTTCTTCTGAAAAGGTGCCTGCAATATTAAAAACCTCAACTGTGATTCCTGTATTCAAAAAAGGAGACCGTTTGGATAAAAACAACTACAGGCCTATTTCGTTGGTATCAGTATTAGCTAAAATACTAGAATACTCCATGGAATACAGATTAATGCCTTTTATAACAAAGCATAACCTTATTACAAATGAACAACATGGCTTTTGCAGGAACAAATCTACCACTACAGCAATTAACGAACTCTACAACAAAATAGTATGCGAGGTGGATGAAGGTAAATTCCCAGTGGGTGTTTTCTGCGACCTCTCTAGAGCCTTCGATTGCGTCTCTCACCACATACTATTGCAGAAATTGGACTCTTATGGATTTAGAGGTAAAACAGGCAATTGGTTCAGGTCGTATTTGGCCGACAGGAAACAGTACGTCAAAATTAATTCAACTGAGAAGATAGGATTGTCAAAGGCTAGCGTTGTTAACGTGGGTGTCCCTCAGGGGAGTATTTTAGCACCTGTGCTATTTTCTCTGTAAACAGCAGATATGATAAAGTTTATTGGTCAAAAATACTGCACATTATACGCTGATGACGCAAGTCTGATAATCTCGGAGCGATCCTTGGCACAAACTACCATACAAACAAACACAATTCTACAAAAACTCTTCAAATGGTTCTGCGCTAACAACTTATACCTTAACATCGCTAAAACTAGTTACGTAGTGTTTCAGTGTAGTAGAAGGATGCCCTCAAATGATATTCTACTTGAAATTGGAGACTGCAAAATTGAAAGAGAGAAGAAAGTGAAATTTTTAGGTATCTACTTAGAGGAGAACATGAAATGGAACGCAACAACTGAGAAGATAATCAAACAACTGCACAGCAAGGCATATTTGCTACGTCAAGTGCGTCAAACTGTGGGAGAAAAAAATCTTCTCAAAGTTTATTATGCCGAAATCCACTCCGTTTTGTCCTATGGCATTTTGGTGTGGGGAATATCGACTGCATCACATGGAGTATTTCTTGCTCAAAAAAGGCTGCTCAGATCACTAGCCGGACTCAAAAGTACCATTTCCTGCAAGCCCTACTTCAAAAAGTTTAAAATTCTTACCGTTCCTTGTATATATATCTGGGAAGCCGCTTGCCATATATACAAAAACCGACATACAATGAGCACTAACGAGGATAGTCATGGGTACAAAACTAGAAATTGCCAGAATCTTAGAACTGTGAAAAGCAACCTAACCATTTCAAAAGGAGCACCCAATCGTATCGGCATCCAGATCTTCAATCGTATACCTAGAGATATTAAAAATAAATCAAACTATATATCGTTCAGAAGCAGTCTAAAATTGTTCCTAATCGACAACTGTTAACGTTAATGATTTTTTTGATCGTATATTATAGTTTCTCTTTAATTGTTTTTTTTTTATGAATCTTATTTTTTATGCTTGTTTTATGTATATTCTATCTTGACTTGTCTTATATGTAACATTTACATCTTTAGAGAAATAAAATTGATTTTGATTTGATTTGATTTGATTTGACTAGACAGACAAGTCTAGACAGACAAAATCAGACAGACAAGACTAGACAGGAGCTCCACTCCACTCTAGACAGACAAGACTAGACAGACAAGACTAGACAGACAAGACTAGACAGACAAGACTAGACAGACAAGACTAGACAGACAAGACTAGACAGACAAGACTAGACAGACAAGACTAGACAGACAAGACTAGACAGACAAGACTAGACAGACAAGACTAGACAGACAAGACTAGACAGACAAGACTAGACAGACAAGACTAGACAGACAAGACTAGACAGACAAGACTAGACAGACAAGACTAGACAGACAAGACTAGACAGACAAGACTAGACAGACAAGACTAGACAGACAAGACTAGACAGACAAGACTAGACAGACAAGACTAGACAGACAAGACTAGACAGACAAGACTAGACAGACAAGACTAGACAGACAAGACTAGACAGACAAGACTAGACAGACAAGACTAGACAGACAAGACTAGACAGACAAGACTAGACAGACAAGACTAGACAGACAAGACTAGACAGACAAGACTAGACAGACAAGACTAGACAGACAAGACTAGACAGACAAGACTAGACAGACAAGACTAGACAGACAAGACTAGACAGACAAGACTAGACAGACAAGACTAGACAGACAAGACTAGACAGACAAGACTAGACAGACAAGACTAGACAGACAAGACTAGACAGACAAGACTAGACAGACAAGACTAGACAGACAAGACTAGACAGACAAGACTAGACAGACAAGACTAGACAGACAAGACTAGACAGACAAGACTAGACAGACAAGACTAGACAGACAAGACTAGACAGACAAGACTAGACAGACAAGACTAGACAGACAAGACTAGACAGACAAGACTAGACAGACAAGACTAGACAGACAAGACTAGACAGACAAGACTAGACAGACAAGACTAGACAGACAAGACTAGACAGACAAGACTAGACAGACAAGACTAGACAGACAAGACTAGACAGACAAGACTAGACAGACAAGACTAGACAGACAAGACTAGACAGACAAGACTAGACAGACAAGACTAGACAGACAAGACTAGACAGACAAGACTAGACAGACAAGACTAGACAGACAAGACTAGACAGACAAGACTAGACAGACAAGACTAGACAGACAAGACTAGACAGACAAGACTAGACAGACAAGACTAGACAGACAAGACTAGACAGACAAGACTAGACAGACAAGACTAGACAGACAAGACTAGACAGACAAGACTAGACAGACAAGACTAGACAGACAAGACTAGACAGACAAGACTAGACAGACAAGACTAGACAGACAAGACTAGACAGACAAGACTAGACAGACAAGACTAGACAGACAAGACTAGACAGACAAGACTAGACAGACAAGACTAGACAGACAAGACTAGACAGACAAGACTAGACAGACAAGACTAGACAGACAAGACTAGACAGACAAGACTAGACAGACAAGACTAGACAGACAAGACTAGACAGACAAGACTAGACAGACAAGACTAGACAGACAAGACTAGACAGACAAGACTAGACAGACAAGACTAGACAGACAAGACTAGACAGACAAGACTAGACAGACAAGACTAGACAGACAAGACTAGACAGACAAGACTAGACAGACAAGACTAGACAGACAAGACTAGACAGACAAGACTAGACAGACAAGACTAGACAGACAAGACTAGACAGACAAGACTAGACAGACAAGACTAGACAGACAAGACTAGACAGACAAGACTAGACAGACAAGACTAGACAGACAAGACTAGACAGACAAGACTAGACAGACAAGACTAGACAGACAAGACTAGACAGACAAGACTAGACAGACAAGACTAGACAGACAAGACTAGACAGACAAGACTAGACAGACAAGACTAGACAGACAAGACTAGACAGACAAGACTAGACAGACAAGACTAGACAGACAAGACTAGACAGACAAGACTAGACAGACAAGACTAGACAGACAAGACTAGACAGACAAGACTAGACAGACAAGACTAGACAGACAAGACTAGACAGACAAGACTAGACAGACAAGACTAGACAGACAAGACTAGACAGACAAGACTAGACAGACAAGACTAGACAGACAAGACTAGACAGACAAGACTAGACAGACAAGACTAGACAGACAAGACTAGACAGACAAGACTAGACAGACAAGACTAGACAGACAAGACTAGACAGACAAGACTAGACAGACAAGACTAGACAGACAAGACTAGACAGACAAGACTAGACAGACAAGACTAGACAGACAAGACTAGACAGACAAGACTAGACAGACAAGACTAGACAGACAAGACTAGACAGACAAGACTAGACAGACAAGACTAGACAGACAAGACTAGACAGACAAGACTAGACAGACAAGACTAGACAGACAAGACTAGACAGACAAGACTAGACAGACAAGACTAGACAGACAAGACTAGACAGACAAGACTAGACAGACAAGACTAGACAGACAAGACTAGACAGACAAGACTAGACAGACAAGACTAGACAGACAAGACTAGACAGACAAGACTAGACAGACAAGACTAGACAGACAAGACTAGACAGACAAGACTAGACAGACAAGACTAGACAGACAAGACTAGACAGACAAGACTAGACAGACAAGACTAGACAGACAAGACTAGACAGACAAGACTAGACAGACAAGACTAGACAGACAAGACTAGACAGACAAGACTAGACAGACAAGACTAGACAGACAAGACTAGACAGACAAGACTAGACAGACAAGACTAGACAGACAAGACTAGACAGACAAGACTAGACAGACAAGACTAGACAGACAAGACTAGACAGACAAGACTAGACAGACAAGACTAGACAGACAAGACTAGACAGACAAGACTAGACAGACAAGACTAGACAGACAAGACTAGACAGACAAGACTAGACAGACAAGACTAGACAGACAAGACTAGACAGACAAGACTAGACAGACAAGACTAGACAGACAAGACTAGACAGACAAGACTAGACAGACAAGACTAGACAGACAAGACTAGACAGACAAGACTAGACAGACAAGACTAGACAGACAAGACTAGACAGACAAGACTAGACAGACAAGACTAGACAGACAAGACTAGACAGACAAGACTAGACAGACAAGACTAGACAGACAAGACTAGACAGACAAGACTAGACAGACAAGACTAGACAGACAAGACTAGACAGACAAGACTAGACAGACAAGACTAGACAGACAAGACTAGACAGACAAGACTAGACAGACAAGACTAGACAGACAAGACTAGACAGACAAGACTAGACAGACAAGACTAGACAGACAAGACTAGACAGACAAGACTAGACAGACAAGACTAGACAGACAAGACTAGACAGACAAGACTAGACAGACAAGACTAGACAGACAAGACTAGACAGACAAGACTAGACAGACAAGACTAGACAGACAAGACTAGACAGACAAGACTAGACAGACAAGACTAGACAGACAAGACTAGACAGACAAGACTAGACAGACAAGACTAGACAGACAAGACTAGACAGACAAGACTAGACAGACAAGACTAGACAGACAAGACTAGACAGACAAGACTAGACAGACAAGACTAGACAGACAAGACTAGACAGACAAGACTAGACAGACAAGACTAGACAGACAAGACTAGACAGACAAGACTAGACAGACAAGACTAGACAGACAAGACTAGACAGACAAGACTAGACAGACAAGACTAGACAGACAAGACTAGACAGACAAGACTAGACAGACAAGACTAGACAGACAAGACTAGACAGACAAGACTAGACAGACAAGACTAGACAGACAAGACTAGACAGACAAGACTAGACAGACAAGACTAGACAGACAAGACTAGACAGACAAGACTAGACAGACAAGACTAGACAGACAAGACTAGACAGACAAGACTAGACAGACAAGACTAGACAGACAAGACTAGACAGACAAGACTAGACAGACAAGACTAGACAGACAAGACTAGACAGACAAGACTAGACAGACAAGACTAGACAGACAAGACTAGACAGACAAGACTAGACAGACAAGACTAGACAGACAAGACTAGACAGACAAGACTAGACAGACAAGACTAGACAGACAAGACTAGACAGACAAGACTAGACAGACAAGACTAGACAGACAAGACTAGACAGACAAGACTAGACAGACAAGACTAGACAGACAAGACTAGACAGACAAGACTAGACAGACAAGACTAGACAGACAAGACTAGACAGACAAGACTAGACAGACAAGACTAGACAGACAAGACTAGACAGACAAGACTAGACAGACAAGACTAGACAGACAAGACTAGACAGACAAGACTAGACAGACAAGACTAGACAGACAAGACTAGACAGACAAGACTAGACAGACAAGACTAGACAGACAAGACTAGACAGACAAGACTAGACAGACAAGACTAGACAGACAAGACTAGACAGACAAGACTAGACAGACAAGACTAGACAGACAAGACTAGACAGACAAGACTAGACAGACAAGACTAGACAGACAAGACTAGACAGACAAGACTAGACAGACAAGACTAGACAGACAAGACTAGACAGACAAGACTAGACAGACAAGACTAGACAGACAAGACTAGACAGACAAGACTAGACAGACAAGACTAGACAGACAAGACTAGACAGACAAGACTAGACAGAGCAAGACTAGACAGACAAGACTAGACAGAGAAGACTAGACAGACAAGACTAGACAGACAAGACTAGACAGACAAGACTAGACAGACAAGACTAGACAGACAAGACTAGACAGACAAGACTAGACAGACAAGACTAGACAGACAAGACTAGACAGACAAGACTAGACAGACAAGACTAGACAGACAAGACTAGACAGACAAGACTAGACAGACAAGACTAGACAGACAAGACTAGACAGACAAGACTAGACAGACAAGACTAGACAGACAAGACTAGACAGACAAGACTAGACAGACAAGACTAGACAGACAAGACTAGACAGACAAGACTAGACAGACAAGACTAGACAGACAAGACTAGACAGACAAGACTAGACAGACAAGACTAGACAGACAAGACTAGACAGACAAGACTAGACAGACAAGACTAGACAGACAAGACTAGACAGACAAGACTAGACAGACAAGACTAGACAGACAAGACTAGACAGACAAGACTAGACAGACAAGACTAGACAGACAAGACTAGACAGACAAGACTAGACAGACAAGACTAGACAGACAAGACTAGACAGACAAGACTAGACAGACAAGACTAGACAGACAAGACTAGACAGACAAGACTAGAC
>OX155897.1:43848976-43992684 GCA_944588485.1 Phosphuga atrata | reverse complement strand
TGTCTAGTCTTGTCTGTCTAGTCTTGTCTGTCTAGTCTTGTCTGTCTAGTCTTGTCTGTCTAGTCTTGTCTGTCTAGTCTTGTCTGTCTAGTCTTGTCTGTCTAGTCTTGTCTGTCTAGTCTTGTCTGTCTAGTCTTGTCTGTCTAGTCTTGTCTGTCTAGTCTTGTCTGTCTAGTCTTGTCTGTCTAGTCTTGTCTGTCTAGTCTTGTCTGTCTAGTCTTGTCTGTCTAGTCTTGTCTGTCTCGTCTCTGAGTAGACGCCGAAGTGAGTGGATGTGTAGCTTTGTGCTCCGCATTTGGGTGGCTCAATAATATTTTGTAATATTATTATTTAGTAAAATACTTAGTTATATTGCCTAGCAACTATAATTAATTAACTGGTTGGTTGTTAATTAGTGTATTTAGCTATTTTTCTATCTGCGGTTTAGAGTTTTCTTTCTTTGATTTATAAAAGTGTTTCATTTTAGTTTAATTTGTGTCCCAGCACGCGGCGTGAGTTTTATCGCCTTAAATTCATATTTTTTTTTTTGCCTCTCTTTCTTATCTTATCGTTTGAGATAAGAATAATCCAACGCCGCGGATTTTCTTGCTTCAGTTACTGTAGCACGATATCTGCGGCCAATTTTTTTCACCCCCCAGTAGGGGAGTGTTTCTTTAATTTATTTTTAGCTTTGGGGAAAATTCGTCCAGTATGGAATCTTTCCTGAAGCAGAAAGTAAGCAGGGGTACAGGGGATATGGAAAGCCGGGCGAGGAGCCAGTCCATTGGTGAAACCCCGAAGAAAAGAAAAGTGGCGGATCGGTCGACGGATGACGTCGACGCTTACAAAAAAACTGAGAGCTCGATTGTCTTTACGATCGTGGAGGCGATTGGGGCACTCAATAGACAGGTGGAGGAGCTGGAGAGGGCCATCGCTGAAGGAAGCAGCACGAAGCGTGACATCAAGGAAGCAGCAGCGCGAGTCCGGAGGACAACAAATGTTTTCTCGCGCCACTCCGTGACCAGTTGGCTCGAGGAGCATCGCTTCCAGCCCATTGAGAAGGTACTGTACGACGTTGAGGTACAAACGGTAGGTACGGTGTGTAAGGAAGTCAGTACCCAAACGGAGGCTGAATGTAGAATCACCAGTGCGCTAAAACCGGGAATGAATGTACAGGAGTACATGTCCCTGGCGAGGGAGAGGTGGTCCGAGGACGCCTTCACCGTGGTGAAGATGGCCAAGGGCTCTCCTCTGGCCAGGGACGAGGATGTACTCCTGTTAGTTGCAGGAGAGAAAGGGGATAACTGTGGACAGCTGGGCTGGGGGATGCTCGACCAGCTCCCTCAGGCCAAGCGAGTGGCTGAAGGCTTGAATGTGGGTTCCGTGGCCTACATCAAGAGCGAGAATGTGGTGTGTATGGGAGGCGATGAGTCGTTGGACTCCGAGAGGAAGTACCACTTCATCGCCCGGCTGGATGATAATAAGGTTGAGGGCGCCGAAGAAAAGGCGTTCGAGACCTTATTAAGGATGAAAGGTCTTTGCGAGAAGACTGAGAGAAAGAGGTTCGCTATCGGTGTGGCTGGTAACCTTAATATGTGGCTAGTACGAAAGATGGCTGAATGCGTGTGGCATGGCACAGGAGTTGAGCTAACCCTGTGCTGGATGAATGCGGAGGACCAAAAGCCCAGAGTGGAAGGGGCCGGAGGCACCAGAAAGGCAGAAACCTTACTGGTGAGGAGGGCAGAGGGTGTTTCTTACGCCCATATGGTGAATGTCCTTAAGAAGGAAGTAGACATGGAGGATATAAATGTAAGGGCGATGAGGAAAACCCACGCTGGCGACCTCATCGTCAGAGTGAATGATGATGGGGAAAAGAAGCGACTGGCAGAGCGAATGGCCCTAGTGACTGAGGCTGTAAGGGATGTCAGGACGGAGGTGGGGCTCAGAAGTGTTCTTGTTAGGGGCATGGATGAGGCTACCACCACCGATGAGGTGAAAGGAGCCATTCAGAAGGCGGCTGAATGTAAGGAGTGTGTGGTAAAGTCTCTCCGCACAGTGCGCGGAGGGGCCAGTATGGCAGTTGTCACTCTCCCAGTAAGAGCGGCACAAACCATACTGGAGAAAGGAAGAATGAAAGTTGGATGGATCATGTGCCGAGTGACCGAAGACAATAAGCCGATCAGGTGCTACAGATGCCTTGGCTTCGGGCACCTGGCGGCAGCATGCAAGGGAATAGAGAGAAAGAATGCGTGTTTGCGATGCGACGAAAGTGGGCACAAAGCACACGAGTGCACGGCCAAAGAGGCTAAGTGCTTCGTGTGCGGAGTGAGTGGGCATAGGGCGGACTCCATGAACTGTCCTGCGTACAGGAAACTGTGCAGGGAAAGTATGAAAGGGACGTCCCAAAGAAACAGATTATGCTAGTATTGCAGACGAACTCAAATTGGAGTGCGGCTGCAATGGAGCTGGTATGGAAGACAGTGCATGATGAGAGAGTGGATGTGGCCATTGTCTCCGAACCAAATCTTCGGACTATTGGTAAGGGAGGCTGGCACGTGGACCAGTGTAAGAATGTTGCTGTGAGGATTTTCCAATCGGCAAATCCTATGGTTAAGTGTGGATGTGGAAATGGATATGTGTGGGTCGAATGGGAAAACTGGGTCCTGTATGGGTGCTACATCTCGCCTAACATAATGTTAGAGCAGTTTGTAGCTTTTATGGATGAGCTAAGGGCCAGTATGAAAAGCTGGTCCAAAGAGATTGTTGTCGGGGGGGATTTCAACGCCAAGTCCGCTTGGTGGGGATCCCCTAGAGAGGATGAGAGAGGGAGAATGATGGAAGAGTGGCTGGCAGAGGAGGACCTGGTGGTTCACAACAGTGGGAATGTGCCTACCTTCGTGCGGGGTGAAAGTATGTCTTTTATAGACATCACTTTTAGCACCTCACGGATTGCAGGCAGAGTGAAAGATTGGCGTGTCAGAGAGGGAGAGAATCTGAGTGATCACCAGGATATTCTCTTCGACGTACGAAAGGATGTGTCTGAGGGACCGGTTGCTTGTGGAACAAATGGATGGAGAGTGGACAAGAGTCTACTAGAAAGATTGGGAGACGTCATGAAAGAGCTGGCTGAAAGGACAGGCCCCGAAAATGGATTGCGGAGCTCCTGCGAAGCAGTTCTTCACGGGGCCTGTGATGCGGTGTTTCGGAGAAAACGGAGGGGCGTCAGAGGCAGGAAGCCAGTTTACTGGTGGAATGAGCAGGTAGCTGAAAAGCGTAAAACCTGTTTGCGTGAAAGGAGATGCATGGTGAGGAGTAATAGTCGAGCAAATGAGGAAGTGCGTGAGGAGTGCAGAAGGAGGTATAACGTGGCGCGCAGGGAACTTTGCAGAGCCATCGCGAACTCCAAGCAAGAAGCTTGGAGTGTGCTCTGCGAAGAGGTGAATAATAACATCTGGGGTGACGGCTATAAGATCGTCACCAGAAAAATTGCGCACCGGGTTAATACTCTCCGGGGGGATAGCCTAATGACGGAAGTCAAGAAGCTGTTCCCAGTACATGAGCGAATGAACTGGCTGGAACCCGTGGGATGGAGATCGGCGCCCCTTTTCACTCCGGCCGAGCTGCAGAGTGCAGTTTGCCGGATGAAGGAGGGAAAAGCGCCATGTCCTGATGGTGTTCCACCGGAAGCGTGCAAGGTGTTTGGGCATGTGTGTGAGGACATGTGCTTGAGCATGATGAATGAATTGTTGATGAATGGCAGTTTCCCCAAAGAGTGGAAGAGAGCGAGACTGGTGATGATTGAAAAAGAGCGAAAGGAAGGAGAGGAAGCTAATTACAGGCCAATCTGCCTACTGAATGGGATAGCGAAGGTGTTTGAGAGTATGATCGGAGCTAGGATAAATGAGGATCTCGAGAGGGCAGGGGGTCTTTCAGAGGAACAGTATGGGTTCAGAGGCGGCCGCACTACGGTGAACGCAATGATGCGTGTGATAGAGAGAGCAAGGTTAGCAAATACGGGTCCATGGCGTACCCGTAGCTACTGCGTGCTTGTAACCCTGGACGTGAAAAATGCCTTCAATTCGGTCCCATGGGGCGGAATCATGGAGGCTTTGGAACTAAAGGGGGTAGCTCCCTACCTTCGAAAGATGGTGGGGAGCTACTTGAATGACAGGGAGATAGTGACTGTGGAAGGTAAAATCTTCAAAATGAGTGCGGGTGTTCCACAGGGTTCGGTTCTTGGGCCGATACTGTGGAACATATTTTATGATGAGGTTTTGAGATTGAGGCTGCCAGACGGGGTTACGCTCGTAGGGTACGCTGATGACTTAGCGGTGGTCGCTGTCGCAAGAACGGAAGAAAGTCTGAAAGCGATAATAAATGAGGCAATTGGTAGGATTGATCGGTGGATGGGGGAAAAAGGGCTTGCTCTGGCTCCCCACAAAACCGAGGCGGTCCTGCTAATTGGGAGAAGAAAGCTGCGTGAATTGACCGTGCGAATGGGGACAGTTGCCGTACCGGCTCGGGAATCTGTAAGATACCTTGGGGTAGAGCTCCAGCGAAATCTCAGGGTGTCCGATCAGGTCACCCGGGTGGTGAGCAAGGCTACAGCATGTGTGAGAGCCCTTGGACGGCTGATGCCCAACATAGGTGGGCCGTTGGCCTCCAAGAGGAGAGTTATGAATGCGGTCGTGCACTCCATTCTCCTGTATGGGGTGCCGGCATGGATAAATGCGTTCAGGATTGAATGTTATAGAGCGAGACTGATGAGAGTGCAAAGGTGTATGCTGCTGCGTGTGTGCAGCGCATACAGGACTGTTTCTGGCGACGCCGTGGCGGTCGTTGCTGGAGTTATCCCGTTAGACCTTCTGGCGCATGAAAGGGTGAGAGTTTGGGGAGGTAATGACCCTAGAAATAAAAGGGAAAAAACAATGCGTGTATGGCAAGAGCTATGGCAGGGGTCGGAAAAGGGAGCCTGGACCAGGCAACTGATTCCGACTATCGATGAATGGGTCAACCGTGGGCACGGGGAGGTGAATTATCACCTCACCCAGGCGCTTACGGGGCATGGATGCTTTGGGTCTTACCTGGTGCGCATCGGGAAACTGGTTGAGGCGCAGTGTAGGTACTGTGGAGCGACTGAGGACACTGCGGAGCATACCATCTTCGAGTGTACGAGATGGGAGAGAATGAGGAGCGCCGCAGAATGCAAGGTGGGAGAGAATGTGAACAAGGAGAGTATGGTGAGAATTATGCTCCGCAGTGAGTATGAATGGGGCGTGCTGACTGGAATGATAGGTTATATAATGAGGAGAAAGGAGAAGGATGAAAGGGACGAGCGTAAGGCGGGTCGAGGGGTTGCTACGCGCGAGCCGAGCGTGCCATCGCCGGGCCCCCCTTAGTGCGAAGGGGGCGCACAAATTTATTGTAAACTCTTATGTGAGGGGGGGCACGGCGATTAACGACGCGCCCGGCACAACGAATGAATGGATGAATGCTTTGGATATGAAAGGGAGAGGAACGTGGTGAAGTTATGCCAAATTTTGGATTCCATCACGTTCTCTCTGGTTTTGACTGGGGGGTCTGAATGGTGGGGGTTTTTTAGTGGGTCGCCCCTTTTGGGGGCAGCCCCACACTACCACTCGACACGGGTCGGGTGGTGTCTGTTTGCAGATTTTCACCTCCAGCACGTGCAAAAAAAGAAAAAAGTCTTGTCTGTCTAGTCTTGTCTGTCTAGTCTTGTCTGTCTAGTCTTGTCTGTCTAGTCTTGTC
Source organism: Phosphuga atrata (assembly GCA_944588485.1). Classification (NCBI taxonomy): domain Eukaryota; kingdom Metazoa; phylum Arthropoda; class Insecta; order Coleoptera; family Silphidae; genus Phosphuga; species Phosphuga atrata. Next base: position 43,986,936 of record OX155897.1, on the reverse strand, counting down.
TGTCTAGTCTTGTCTGTCTAGTCTTGTCTGTCTAGTCTTGTCTGTCTAGTCTTGTCTGTCTAGTCTTGTATGTCTAGTCTTGTCTGTCTAGTGTTGTCGGTCTAGTCTTGTCTGTCTAGTCTTGTCTGTCTAGTCTTGTCTGTCTAGTCTTGTCTGTCTAGTCTTGTCTGTCTAGTCTTGTCTGTCTAGTCTTGTCTGTCTAGTCTTGTCTGTCTAGTCTTGTCTGTCTAGTCTTGTCTGTCTAGTCTTGTCTGTCTAGTCTTGTCTGTCTAGTCTTGTCTGTCTAGTCTTGTCTGTCTAGTCTTGTCTGTCTAGTCTTGTCTGTCTAGTCTTGTCTGTCTAGTCTTGTCTGTCTAGTCTTGTCTGTCTAGTCTTGTCTGTCTAGTCTTGTCTGTCTAGTCTTGTCTGTCTAGTCTTGTCTGTCTAGTCTTGTCTGTCTAGTCTTGTCTGTCTAGTCTTGTCTGTCTAGTCTTGTCTGTCTAGTCTTGTCTGTCTAGTCTTGTCTGTCTAGTCTTGTCTGTCTAGTCTTGTCTGTCTAGTCTTGTCTGTCTAGTCTTGTCTGTCTAGTCTTGTCTGTCTAGTCTTGTCTGTCTAGTCTTGTCTGTCTAGTCTTGTCTGTCTAGTCTTGTCTGTCTAGTCTTGTCTGTCTAGTCTTGTCTGTCTAGTCTTGTCTGTCTAGTCTTGTCTGTCTAGTCTTGTCTGTCTAGTCTTGTCTGTCTAGTCTTGTCTGTCTAGTCTTGTCTGTCTAGTCTTGTCTGTCTAGTCTTGTCTGTCTAGTCTTGTCTGTCTAGTCTTGTCTGTCTAGTCTTGTCTGTCTAGTCTTGTCTGTCTAGTCTTGTCTGTCTAGTCTTGTCTGTCTAGTCTTGTCTGTCTAGTCTTGTCTGTCTAGTCTTGTCTGTCTAGTCTTGTCTGTCTAGTCTTGTCTGTCTAGTCTTGTCTGTCTAGTCTTGTCTGTCTAGTCTTGTCTGTCTAGTCTTGTCTGTCTAGTCTTGTCTGTCTAGTCTTGTCTGTCTAGTCTTGTCTGTCTAGTCTTGTCTGTCTAGTCTTGTCTGTCTAGTCTTGTCTGTCTAGTCTTGTCTGTCTAGTCTTGTCTGTCTAGTCTTGTCTGTCTAGTCTTGTCTGTCTAGTCTTGTCTGTCTAGTCTTGTCTGTCTAGTCTTGTCTGTCTAGTCTTGTCTGTCTAGTCTTGTCTGTCTAGTCTTGTCTGTCTAGTCTTGTCTGTCTAGTCTTGTCTGTCTAGTCTTGTCTGTCTAGTCTTGTCTGTCTAGTCTTGTCTGTCTAGTCTTGTCTGTCTAGTCTTGTCTGTCTAGTCTTGTCTGTCTAGTCTTGTCTGTCTAGTCTTGTCTGTCTAGTCTTGTCTGTCTAGTCTTGTCTGTCTAGTCTTGTCTGTCTAGTCTTGTCTGTCTAGTCTTGTCTGTCTAGTCTTGTCTGTCTAGTCTTGTCTGTCTAGTCTTGTCTGTCTAGTCTTGTCTGTCTAGTCTTGTCTGTCTAGTCTTGTCTGTCTAGTCTTGTCTGTCTAGTCTTGTCTGTCTAGTCTTGTCTGTCTAGTCTTGTCTGTCTAGTCTTGTCTGTCTAGTCTTGTCTGTCTAGTCTTGTCTGTCTAGTCTTGTCTGTCTAGTCTTGTCTGTCTAGTCTTGTCTGTCTAGTCTTGTCTGTCTAGTCTTGTCTGTCTAGTCTTGTCTTTTTTTTTTTTTTTTTTTGGGGGGGGCGTAGCTGGCGGCTTTCACCGCTCCAGACAAGTGGTCCCCCTGGAAAGGTCACACCCGTTCACTCTGGAACCGCTTATCGCATAACCTCTGAGTGGCGGGTGGACTGGTGTAGTTAGGTTTGCTTAAAAGTTTTTTCATCTTTTTCCTTGCTGCTTAAAATTTTACAAATGTACCCATGGATCTTGTCCCAGTTCTTTTTATTTTGCAACATTTGCTTTACTAGGCTTCTTGGGCCAATGGGTTTATTCAGATACATTTCAAGTATTTCTCTTTCATCCTGCCAACGGCAGCAGTCGAAAACTGTATGGCTCACACTATCTTGTTCTCCGCAGTACACGCACAGATCGTCAGATGCTCGGTTCAGATTGAACAGGTAGTCTCTGAAGCAGCCGTGTCCTGTTAGCACTTGAGTTAAGTAGTAGCTCGTTTCGCCGTGCTGTCTGTTCACCCATGTGGCTACGTCTGGGATCAGAAGTTTTGTCCATTGCCCTTTATCGCTGGACTCCCATCGTTCCTGCCATTCTTTCAGCAGATCTTCTCTGACCCGTCTTTTTACAAGCCTGTTGTGGCCAGCCTCTTGTAGCTTTTTCCGCTCCATTACCACTAGGTCGATCGGGAAGATGCTGGCAATAACCAGGGCGGCTTGTCCAGAGACTGTTCGGTATGAGCTACACACACGCAGGGCCACTTTCCGTTGGACATTTGCAAGTTTGTGTGCGTTAGATTCTTTTTTGAGTTCATTGGCCCAGATTTGTGCACCGTACGTCATAGTAGACTGGACCACCAAGCCCAGCAACCTCCGTTTACCATTTTTTGCCCCACCCACGTTGGGCATTAATCTTTGCATAGCTGCCATCGTCTTCATCCCCTTCGCTGCTGCTTCTGATATGTGCGCTGAGAACGAGAGCCTTTTGTCTATTAATATTCCCAGGTACTTGATCTGCTCTTTTGGTAATATTAGTGTATTCTCTAGCTTAAATTTTATCGGTCTGTGCTTCCTCAGGCCAATGAGTAGAACTGCCTCAGTTTTCTCTGGAGCTAAACATAAGTTTTTAGACTTTATCCAGTCGCAGATTTTGTTAATTGCATGGTTAGCCGTTACCATCAGCCCCTGTTCTGTCTTAGAAGTTACCACCAGAGCTAGGTCGTCAGCGAATCCAATAGTCGTTGCTCCCAGTGGAAGTTTTATTCTTAAAACCCCATCGTACAATACGTTCCACAGGGTAGGACCCAGTATAGATCCCTGTGGGACACCACTATTAACTTCACGTACTTCAGTCTGTCGTCCAGATTGCAGTATCAGACTCCTGCAACTAAGATAGCTTCTTATCATTCTCGTTAAGTAAGGTGATATCCCTATAGCTGTCAGGCTATTCATTATATGAGTCCAGCTGGCACTATTGAAGGCGTTTCTTACATCAAATGTAATGAGAGCGCACAGTTTTTTTGTTCTTTGCGTTCCGGAATTTGCTGATTTTGCGATGGTTAGGACGGAAGTTATAGCATCTATGGTAGATTTTCCAGATCTAAATCCATATTGTCTATCCGATAGTCCCGCTCCGGCGTCGAGCTCCGTTTTAAGTCTTCTTAGCAGAAGCTGTTCCAGCAATTTTCCTGCTACATCCAGTAAACAGATAGGTCTATATGATGTTGGCTCTCCGATTGGTTTGTCCGCCTTTCTTATGAGGATGAGCTTTGCTCGCTTCCATTTATTTGGAAAGTTTCCGGCAACTAGCAGCGAATTCATGGTGTCCAGGATGAAATCCGGATGGTGTTGAGCTGTTATTTTTAGAATCTCAGCAGGGATCCCATCTGGTCCCGGGGCTCTGCCGCTTCTAATTCGTTTTGTGCCCAGAGATAACTCGTCGGCATTGAAGAGTGGAATGTTGTTTACATCGGGTTGTGCCCACTCAAGAGGAGTATGACGTGGGAACAGCACTTCGGAAATTTGGCGAACTACTTCCATTGTCATTGGTAAATTTGGTGGACGAAGCTTTAGATTTCTCTTAACGATCTGAAAGGCATCGCCCCATATGTCCTTCTCTAGGTCTGTACAGAGTTTCTTCCAGTGGTCTTGTTTGGTTTTATTTATAAGTTGCCGTAGTTCCTTTTTTTTACTTTTATACGCTATGCTAAGCGCTTGGTTGATTCCGTGCTCGTTAGTTTTTGCCCTTTGGCGTTGGTATCTTCTCCTGGCCATGACGCATGCGGCTCTCGTGGTCGCGATTTCATCCGTCCACCAGTATGTTGTTCTGTATGTTTTTAGTCCTGCTTTCTTGGTCAGAGTGTCGTCGCATACTTTGCACATCAGCTGGATCAACGTATCGTCGCTTTTTTCGTGGGTTCTTGATAATTCGTGTGCAATACTCCTTTTAATTTTCTCTTCGTTTAAATTGATTGTGGTCCAGCCAGACTTTGAGCAGTGCATCTTGTATTTTTCCTTTACGTTTTCCCTTATGTTGTATAGTATATAGCGATGGTCACTCAAAGTTTCATTGTCGAGAACTTTCCAATCCCGGATGTTGCTTGCTACTGAGTTCGTGGTGAATGTTAGGTCTAGGATGGAGCGCGAGTTTCCTCTTTCGAAGGTGTGTTTACTTCCTTGGTTTTGTACGGCTATGTCTAGTTCCGCTGCCCAGTCGGTGACTATGTCTCCTCTCTTGTCCATGCAGGGAGATTTCCAGTAGGGAGACTTCGCGTTGAAGTCCCCTGCTATAATCTTATCCCTTTTATTGTGCTGCCTGATACTCTGGCTAAGGGCTTCAAGATATTTACATAATTGCGTGGTAGTTGCGTTGGGAGATAGGTATATGCTATATATAATGAGATGGGGCAGCTCCACCCAGGCGAAACCTGGCCCATGCCCCGTTTTTATTACGGATAGTTTGCTACTCCTCATCCAAATCGCTGCATCTTTTTGTTTGTCCATAAGCCATCCGGAACTTGTCGCTATTTTTTTGTTGGGCTCGCTGATCAGTACTATGTCTGCTTTTAGTTCGGTCGCAGTGGCAGTCAGCAGATCGTGAGCTGCGCGACATCTCATGATATTTATTTGTAGTACTGTTAGCATTTCTGTGACCTATCGCGCCTTGCCTCCGACAGCGCCTTCCGGAATGCTGGGCACCTTCCCGTATTTGCCCTATGACCCTTCTCGTTGCAGACGGGGCAGAATTCGTCTTCTTTGCAATTTTGTGCTGTGTGTCCCCCTTTACCACATCTGAGGCACATGTTTTGCCTGTCGGGTCCATCACACTCCTTTGCGTAGTGGCCCGTTAGCCAGCATCTGTGGCAGGTGATCACATTTACTCGTTCCCACAGTCTGCACTGAACCATGCCCACTTTTAATCTTCCATTTTGTAGGAGTTTTTCTGCAGTTTCTTTGTTTACAGCGATGGTGGCAGCTTGGGTATCTCCATAGGCCGGTCTTAAATTCAATATTTTTATGACTCCCTTTTGTTCGCCTACGAGATTTTGTATTGCGTAGTGTATTTCTTCTCGAGTGGTAACAGCGTCCAGGTCTTTTACGTGTAGGGTCACTTCGTTCGATTTTAATCGCACCTCAGCTGTGGGACATTTTTTTGCTATTTCTTCGCTTAGCTCTAGGCCTGTTCCACCTTTGACTTCGAGCACTAGTTCACCAGTTTTCCCTTGTCTTGCTCTGATGATGTCCACTCCCGGTAGTTTTGAGTCCACGTTGGTTCTCACCATTTTCAGCAGGTCAGCATAAGGTCTGCCGTCGGCTTTAACCAGCACGGCTTCCGTTCTTTTTTTCTTTGGTCCTAGCTGTGTTTTCCCAGTTGCTTCGGTAGTTCGCTTGCCTTTTTTCACCACTTCCGTCCAATTTGTGTCACTCGTCCCTTGCTCCTGTTGTTGTTTCTTCTGATGTGGTGTGGTTGGACAGTATACCCGTACCTCTATCTCGGTGTTGGCGAATATGAATTCTAGCGCCTTTTTGGTTATTTGCCAGTCGGCTTCTCTGGGCCGGTGTATAGCTAGCTTATTCCGCCGATTTTGTTCGCTTATCAGCTTCAGCTTCTCCAGGCACGAGTACAGGTCTTTTTTCTCTGTCTCGTCCGTTGGAGATTTCTTAGTAACCATTTGGTACACGTAGCGTTCTTCGGTTTTTATGTCCCCATTTTCGTCTGGCATGTCGATGGTATGTTTGAGATATACCACTCTACCAACCTTGGGTGCCTGCCTTCGCGTTTCCTCGGGCCTTGCATAGGCCTCCGTTAGTGCCCTTGGCACTCCCTGGTCTGGGAACATGTTCTCGTCTACGCACCACACGATGTCCCATTCCGAGGTTGTCGCTAGCGCGTGTCCATGGCCCTCCTTCACTTTTGTGAAGGTTTCGCGCGGCCATTCTTTCTCTGCAATCTCGACGAACTCGTCGAATGTCCTGCCGTTTGATATTTGGTCGCGCAATTCTTTTATTTCGTCTTCTTCCTCGGTGGAATTTGTTTGCATGCTGGCGTTGCAGGTCTTTTTACGTAGGTTATCTCTCTCCATGTTCGCCTCCCTTGTTTGGACTTCCACGTCGAAAGTTAGCTTCTGGATAGGCTCGAAGCGGTGCTGCTCCAACCAGCTAGAGACAGAATCGCGCGAGAAGACGTTCGCTGTCTTCCTGACTCTCGTTGCTAATTCCCTGACTTCCCTTTTGGTACTTGGGCTAGCCGCGATGGATTTTTCCAAGTCCTCAACCTGTTTGGTCAGAGCCCCGATGGTCTCCACGATGGTGAAAACAATCGGGCACTCCGTTTTCTTGTAAGGCTCGATCGTGTCATCTGTGGAAAGTCTATCCGCCACTTTACGTTTTTTTGTAGCCTCCCCTATGGATTGGCTCCTCGTGTGTCCCAATCTATTTTTTGTTGATTCCCCTGCCGGTCCGTTCTTACCAGATTTGGTAACAAAATAATCCATTGTAGATCCCCTGCCACAAAGTCTAGTCTAGTCACAGTGTCTAGTCTTGTCTGTCTAGTCTTGTCTGTCTAGTCTTGTCTGTCTAGTCTTGTCTGTCTAGTCTTGTCTGTCTAGTCTTGTCTGTCTAGTCTTGTCTGTCTAGTCTTGTCTGTCTAGTCTTGTCTGTCTAGTCTTGTCTGTCTAGTCTTGTCTGTCTAGTCTTGTCTGTCTAGTCTTGTCTGTCTAGTCTTGTCTGTCTAGTCTTGTCTGTCTAGTCTTGTCTGTCTAGTCTTGTCTGTCTAGTCTTGTCTGTCTAGTCTTGTCTGTCTAGTCTTGTCTGTCTAGTCTTGTCTGTCTAGTCTTGTCTGTCTAGTCTTGTCTGTCTAGTCTTGTCTGTCTAGTCTTGTCTGTCTAGTCTTGTCTGTCTAGTCTTGTCTGTCTAGTCTTGTCTGTCTAGTCTTGTCTGTCTAGTCTTGTCTGTCTAGTCTTGTCTGTCTAGTCTTGTCTGTCTAGTCTTGTCTGTCTAGTCTTGTCTGTCTAGTCTTGTCTGTCTAGTCTTGTCTGTCTAGTCTTGTCTGTCTAGTCTTGTCTGTCTAGTCTTGTCTGTCTAGTCTTGTCTGTCTAGTCTTGTCTGTCTAGTCTTGTCTGTCTAGTCTTGTCTGTCTAGTCTTGTCTGTCTAGTCTTGTCTGTCTAGTCTTGTCTGTCTAGTCTTGTCTGTCTAGTCTTGTCTGTCTAGTCTTGTCTGTCTAGTCTTGTCTGTCTAGTCTTGTCTGTCTAGTCTTGTCTGTCTAGTCTTGTCTGTCTAGTCTTGTCTGTCTAGTCTTGTCTGTCTAGTCTTGTCTGTCTAGTCTTGTCTGTCTAGTCTTGTCTGTCTAGTCTTGTCTGTCTAGTCTTGTCTGTCTAGTCTTGTCTGTCTAGTCTTGTCTGTCTAGTCTTGTCTGTCTAGTCTTGTCTGTCTAGTCTTGTCTGTCTAGTCTTGTCTGTCTAGTCTTGTCTGTCTAGTCTTGTCTGTCTAGTCTTGTCTGTCTAGTCTTGTCTGTCTAGTCTTGTCTGTCTAGTCTTGTCTGTCTAGTCTTGTCTGTCTAGTCTTGTCTGTCTAGTCTTGTCTGTCTAGTCTTGTCTGTCTAGTCTTGTCTGTCTAGTCTTGTCTGTCTAGTCTTGTCTGTCTAGTCTTGTCTGTCTAGTCTTGTCTGTCTAGTCTTGTCTGTCTAGTCTTGTCTGTCTAGTCTTGTCTGTCTAGTCTTGTCTGTCTAGTCTTGTCTGTCTAGTCTTGTCTGTCTAGTCTTGTCTGTCTAGTCTTGTCTGTCTAGTCTTGTCTGTCTAGTCTTGTCTGTCTAGTCTTGTCTGTCTAGTCTTGTCTGTCTAGTCTTGTCTGTCTAGTCTTGTCTGTCTAGTCTTGTCTGTCTAGTCTTGTCTGTCTAGTCTTGTCTGTCTAGTCTTGTCTGTCTAGTCTTGTCTGTCTAGTCTTGTCTGTCTAGTCTTGTCTGTCTAGTCTTGTCTGTCTAGTCTTGTCTGTCTAGTCTTGTCTGTCTAGTCTTGTCTGTCTAGTCTTGTCTGTCTAGTCTTGTCTGTCTAGTCTTGTCTGTCTAGTCTTGTCTGTCTAGTCTTGTCTGTCTAGTCTTGTCTGTCTAGTCTTGTCTGTCTAGTCTTGTCTGTCTAGTCTTGTCTGTCTAGTCTTGTCTGTCTAGTCTTGTCTGTCTAGTCTTGTCTGTCTAGTCTTGTCTGTCTAGTCTTGTCTGTCTAGTCTTGTCTGTCTAGTCTTGTCTGTCTAGTCTTGTCTGTCTAGTCTTGTCTGTCTAGTCTTGTCTGTCTAGTCTTGTCTGTCTAGTCTTGTCTGTCTAGTCTTGTCTGTCTAGTCTTGTCTGTCTAGTCTTGTCTGTCTAGTCTTGTCTGTCTAGTCTTGTCTGTCTAGTCTTGTCTGTCTAGTCTTGTCTGTCTAGTCTTGTCTGTCTAGTCTTGTCTGTCTAGTCTTGTCTGTCTAGTCTTGTCTGTCTAGTCTTGTCTGTCTAGTCTTGTCTGTCTAGTCTTGTCTGTCTAGTCTTGTCTGTCTAGTCTTGTCTGTCTAGTCTTGTCTGTCTAGTCTTGTCTGTCTAGTCTTGTCTGTCTAGTCTTGTCTGTCTAGTCTTGTCTGTCTAGTCTTGTCTGTCTAGTCTTGTCTGTCTAGTCTTGTCTGTCTAGTCTTGTCTGTCTAGTCTTGTCTGTCTAGTCTTGTCTGTCTAGTCTTGTCTGTCTAGTCTTGTCTGTCTAGTCTTGTCTGTCTAGTCTTGTCTGTCTAGTCTTGTCTGTCTAGTCTTGTCTGTCTAGTCTGTCTAGTCTTGTCTGTCTAGTCTTGTCTGTCTAGTCTTGTCTGTCTAGTCTTGTCTGTCTAGTCTTGTCTGTCTAGTCTTGTCTGTCTAGTCTTGTCTGTCTAGTCTTGTCTGTCTAGTCTTGTCTGTCTAGTCTTGTCTGTCTAGTCTTGTCTGTCTAGTCTTGTCTGTCTAGTCTTGTCTGTCTAGTCTTGTCTGTCTAGTCTTGTCTGTCTAGTCTTGTCTGTCTAGTCTTGTCTGTCTAGTCTTGTCTGTCTAGTCTTGTCTGTCTAGTCTTGTCTGTCTAGTCTTGTCTGTCTAGTCTTGTCTGTCTAGTCTTGTCTGTCTAGTCTTGTCTGTCTAGTCTTGTCTGTCTAGTCTTGTCTGTCTAGTCTTGTCTGTCTAGTCTTGTCTGTCTAGTCTTGTCTGTCTAGTCTTGTCTGTCTAGTCTTGTCTGTCTAGTCTTGTCTGTCTAGTCTTGTCTGTCTAGTCTTGTCTGTCTAGTCTTGTCTGTCTAGTCTTGTCTGTCTAGTCTTGTCTGTCTAGTCTTGTCTGTCTAGTCTTGTCTGTCTAGTCTTGTCTGTCTAGTCTTGTCTGTCTAGTCTTGTCTGTCTAGTCTTGTCTGTCTAGTCTTGTCTGTCTAGTCTTGTCTGTCTAGTCTTGTCTGTCTAGTCTTGTCTGTCTAGTCTTGTCTGTCTAGTCTTGTCTGTCTAGTCTTGTCTGTCTAGTCTTGTCTGTCTAGTCTTGTCTGTCTAGTCTTGTCTGTCTAGTCTTGTCTGTCTAGTCTTGTCTGTCTAGTCTTGTCTGTCTAGTCTTGTCTGTCTAGTCTTGTCTGTCTAGTCTTGTCTGTCTAGTCTTGTCTGTCTAGTCTTGTCTGTCTAGTCTTGTCTGTCTAGTCTTGTCTGTCTAGTCTTGTCTGTCTAGTCTTGTCTGTCTAGTCTTGTCTGTCTAGTCTTGTCTGTCTAGTCTTGTCTGTCTAGTCTTGTCTGTCTAGTCTTGTCTGTCTAGTCTTGTCTGTCTAGTCTTGTCTGTCTAGTCTTGTCTGTCTAGTCTTGTCTGTCTAGTCTTGTCTGTCTAGTCTTGTCTGTCTAGTCTTGTCTGTCTAGTCTTGTCTGTCTAGTCTTGTCTGTCTAGTCTTGTCTGTCTAGTCTTGTCTGTCTAGTCTTGTCTGTCTAGTCTTGTCTGTCTAGTCTTGTCTGTCTAGTCTTGTCTGTCTAGTCTTGTCTGTCTAGTCTTGTCTGTCTAGTCTTGTCTGTCTAGTCTTGTCTGTCTAGTCTTGTCTGTCTAGTCTTGTCTGTCTAGTCTTGTCTGTCTAGTCTTGTCTGTCTAGTCTTGTCTGTCTAGTCTTTTTTTTTTTTTTTTTTTTTTTTTTATAGATTTATTGCTCAACAGTGTCAAGACCAATTACAGAGCATTACATAAATTGCTACATTTAAATCTAAAGAGATGTAAAACATGTGAAAACGTAAATCAAAATATATACAAACAATTTTGCACTAATAAAATAAAAACAGTAATACAGGAATTTCTTGATATAGTATAGTCAAAGTATAACAAAGTATAGTCAAAGACAAAAAACATAAGCAGAGAAAAAAAAAGCAAATCAAAAGTACAAGGTCAAAATATAAAACAATGGTATACTAAAAAATTAAAAAATATGAATATATACAGTTTAAATTATTATAAAAAACACATACACATTGCAGTTTGCAATGGAAGAGGGTGCTAATTTGTAAGGCTTTTGATAGCACTCCATTTAAAATCTTTAAACGAACCAAAAATGTCACAATCGGAGCTGATTAAGTTATAGGTTGAGCAAATGTTATACAGGGGCGGTATCAAGGCCATAGGGCCCCCATATGAATCATTATAAAATGAGTCTGTCTGACGACTAGCAGCTCTGGGCACCAGAAAATTCAAATTATTGACGATCTCAGGAGAGTCAAGGACGCTATGAACGGCCTTGAACAAAAAGACCAGACCCGCTAGTGATCGTCGAGTCTTTAGTGACAAAAACCCAAACTCAACCAGCAACAATGAGTGGTCGACGTGAAGAGGAGGCGGACCTCCGGACGATTTGTACCAGAGGAATTTTAAAAAATTTCTCTGAATCATCTCCAACGCAGTAACATATTTTTTAAAATGGGGGTCCCAAATAATTGAGCCATACTCTAAAATGGATCTAACAAAACTGTGGTAGAGTACCCTGAGCGCCAAATTATTATTAAAATTGCGTGAATTGCGTATTATGAATCCAAGAGCCCTTGCAGCCTTGGACACTGTTGACAGGATGTGTTGCACAAACGAAAGATGCCAATCAAATATAACACCAAGATCCTTGACTGACTCGCAGCGATCAAGACAAACATTAAACAGTGTATACCCGAACTCAAGCGGTTGTTGAAGCCGAGTGAAAGAAACAATTTTGCACTTGCCAAGGTTTAGATCCAACTTATTGTCATCACACCATCTCTCCAAAATATTAAGGTTGGCTTGTAAAATGGAACAGTCAACAGGGTGCTTTATAGCCATAAATATCTTAAGATCATCGGCAAATAATAAATGAGGAGAGGATAGAGAAGCACTCAAGTCATTAATGAATAAATTAAATAACATCGGCCCAAGGTTGGATCCCTGAGGAACACCAGAGGTGGCTACGAATTCAGCAGAAGAAAATCCACCGTGAAAAACGAACTGCATTCTATCCGCTAGGTAGGAAGATAATAATATAACAAGATTATTGTCAAAGCCAAAAGAATGCAGCTTATTAATAACGACTGCATGATCTATGCAGTCGAATGCTTTAGCAAAGTCTGTATAGATGCAATCTACCTGCCCCCTTGCAGCAATAACTGGAGTAACATACTGAGTGAAGGCTACCAAGTTTGTCACCGTTGAACGACCCTTCATGAATCCATGTTGTTTAGTGGAGATAAGATGTTTGATACGAGGGAAGATGGAGTTAAAAAGGATAGATTCAAAGATTTTGGAAAAATTGGAAATTATGGCGATGGGACGATAGTTCTTAATATCAGACTGTAAGCCAGATTTGAGGATAGGACAAATCTTTGTAGATTTCCAAATAGCTGGAAACGTGCCTTCTTGCAGGATTTTGTTAAAAAGTTTGGTGAGTGGAGGCGCAAAAATATGCGCACAGTCCCGAAGTAGGAATGCTGGAATCAGATCAGCACCGCTGGTCAAGTTACATTTGGCTCGCTTGAGAGTTGATAACACCTCATCTTCAGTAACCTTAGTAAAGCTGATCAGTGGAAGATTCAGACCAGAGACATCCGAAAAGCTAGTATTAGGAGAGGAGGGTCTAAACACTCCCTTAAAGTAGCTGGCAAAACCGTCAACAATAGACTGTGGAGTGTTAAAGGTGCAACTTTCAAAAAACATTTCTCCCGGTATACGGCTTTGACGCTTTTTGGATCTAATAAATGTCCAGAAACGTTTGGGATCAGCGGAAATATTATTGGCTGACTCCGATATGAAGTTAGAGAAGGCGGTCCTTATTTGTAACTTAACCAACGTTCTGATGTGCTTGAACCTTGCGTAGTCAAGTAAAGATTTAGATTTTTTATAAGCATGATGAAGAGCACGTTTCCTACGTAGAGTATCAATAATGGAGGGTGAAAACCACGTAGGATAGGTGGATCGAGAAGAGGATCGAGGCGGAACAAATTTATCTAGGATAGAATAAAGGCAGGAGTAAAATGTATCTAAAAGTTCACTTGATGATTTGTTGGACTCTTCAATTACAGTAAAGTCAGTATTACTAAGGGTCAGGTAGAGCGCCGGAAGATCGGCACGGCGGAAATTGTATGACTTGCTGTTGGGATGTAACCGATTATTTTGTGTAAAATTAGACGTGCCTTGGCTGGCAGGGATCGTAAAAGATGCCAATAAGGCGGGATGATAGGGATCCTCAGGGACAACAGGGCAATGTTCCTTAATAACGTCTGCGCTCAAATTACTAAAAACCAGATCTAGCATATTATCGCCAGAATTCGTGATAGTATTCACTTGCTTAAGGCAACACAGAGAAATAAAATTGTCGATCGAGGTGGATTTTCTAGGGGCTAGGTTACACTGTGAAAGATTAAAGTCACCGGCTATGACAATGTTATCATAAGTGCATGACATAATGAAGACTTCGAGATGTTCAAAAAAGGACTCGAAATTCAAAATCGAGGTATTGGGAGGGATATAAATGCACACCATCAAGCATTTCAAAGAACCAATAAAACAGGTGCAAACAACCATATCGATAGTATGGAATAAGTTCGAGATTAGTACAGTGTCAACAGGGTTCGAGTTAAAACGCTTGTTGTTGGTAGCAATAAGAACTCCACCTCCTCTAGTGAGACCTGATTTAGAGAAGTTACGATCAGACCTAAATATCGTAAATGTTGGTGGCATCAATTCACTGTTCAGCACGTTATCGTGAAGCCAAGTTTCAGTGCAGAAGACAAAGTCAAAATCGTGGTCGTACATTGCTGGATATATTAAATCGAACTTAGTGTTGAGACCTCGGACATTTTGATAATACATACTGAATTTCAGACCAGTCAAGAGAGATTGTTTTCCTCTAAAAAAGGAGTAGAAGATTTATCACTAATACCGTCTGCTACTATGTTAGCGACTCCAGTCGAAGTCAGATTGCCTACAGAATTAGGGAGTTCCCGTATTGGTTTTGATCTAGGTAAGTGTACGAATTCCCTGATGGTAATGTTAACAGGCCACTTCCCTGGGTCAAGGAATCTGGTCACGTCAGTCTCATTCAATCCCACCTTGAACGTGCTATACCTACTACTAGAAAGTAGACACTTACAATAACAGTCCTGAACGTTCAAGGTGGTCCGGATAAACGTCAGCAATTGTGATTAACTTGTATCAGGGGAGCAGTTGCCAAGATGATACCAGGCTCGTTTCTTGCGAGCTGCCGCACGAAGAAGATTTGAGGAGCCTGTACCCAGGAGTACAGGTTTTTGTGCGAAGGAAATCGACTCACTCCTGGAACAGCTTAAGTGATTTCTGCTGGGTTTAGGATTACGTGGGCTAGACTCGACGATAATAGATTCATTAGCCACAGCAGTAGAATTATCACGAAAAGAGCTCGACAGTCCGCAGCCGCTGAAATACTGCGTTGAACGCACATGGGGTATATTGGGTTCGCTTGAAGTTGCAGAAGGACAAGGGCAAGTGGAGGCAGACACGTTGGGTGAAGTTTGGGATAATGTACTCACAGGATTAGATGCTAAGTGACCATTTATGACAAGATCTTTGAGCTCCTTAAGTTCGCTAACGAAAACGTTGAAGTTAGGGGACAGATTCTTGTTAATGACGTCTAGTTTAGAACCGTTGTTATTAGATAAAAGTAGCTTGAGTTCAACTATAGTCTGCTTGAGAGATGCTACCTCATCTTTAAGATTCTTCATTTCAATAATTACATCGGAAAGATCGCAATTATCTAGATTAACAGAATCCGTAGATGGGGTGCAACCACTCTCAAATCTGTGCTTGTCACAAATGACGGTATTAGCATCAACTGAAATAAAGTTTTTGGATTTAGAACAACCCCTATGGAAGATGAGTTTGCATTCACTGCAATTAACAATAGACAATGAGGCAGTTTTTTTGCACTTGGCACATTTAGTGGATTGGGTAGCTCTCTCTACAGTACCGCCAAAATTCATTTTGTGAAAGCAGAACAAAGAATACCAACAAAAGGAAACAAACACAAATAAACACAGAATGGACGCGCCTTCAACAAACAGGGGAATGAGTTTACCTTCTGATCAAAATGTTCAAAGTGTTTCATGCACTAAAAGTTAAAACGTTTTAAAAATTTAAGAATTAGAAAAATAAAATAATAAAAAAAAAAAAAGATAATAATAACAATAATAACAAAAACAAGATTAAAAATTAGAAAATTAGAAAAAAATTAATGAAAAAAAAAAATATATATATATATATATATAAATAAATAAAAATAATGATTAAAATAATAAATATAATTAAAAAAAATAAATAAATAAAAGTTTATGTTTAAGAATCTTCTTTCTTCTTCATACTCTTGACTCTCCCTCTTCTTTAATCCCTCGACTATCCCTCTTCTTAAATTCCTCGGCGCTCCCTCTACTAGAATCCCAAGACTCTCTCTCTCTTCTTTAAACTTTAAACTTCGTTATTCACGTTTCCTTCATTGAACCATTCACTTGAGTTCATTTATCTTTATATTCTCTTAGTGAGTACTTATCTTCGCACCGTTCACAGGTTCCACAGATATGGAATTCGAATGTGTTTAAGAAAGTCAAAAAAGAAATGAAATGAAATGAAATCAATTTAACTTAAAACCATAGCAGTTTATCGCACACTATCGAACACTACAATATTTCGATGATATATTTATTTATTATGCTTATAATAACACACACTTAGCACTAATTAACTAATTAACTAACCATAAAACTAGGGGAACCCACCTCAACTAAGCATTCACCTTTTGGGAAACAAATACAATAATTGAACACCACATCACAACGTTGATTAACTATGATAATGATGATTAACAGGCTTAAGCATAAATTAACGAATAAATTAAACTAAAACAACACGATTAAAAGAGCAGAATCTAAACGAGCTCGCGAGCACACGACTCAACCTTCGGGCGGTCTAAACGTGAATCCAAACGTGAATAGTCTTGTCTGTCTAGTCTTGTCTGTCTAGTCTTGTCTGTCTAGTCTTGTCTGTCTAGTCTTGTCTGTCTAGTCTTGTCTGTCTAGTCTTGTCTGTCTAGTCTTGTCTCTCTAGTCTTGTCTGTCTAGTCTTGTCTGTCTAGTCTTGTCTGTCTAGTCTTGTCTGTCTAGTCTTGTCTGTCTAGTCTTGTCTGTCTAGTCTTGTCTGTCTAGTCTTGTCTGTCTAGTCTTGTCTGTCTAGTCTTGTCTGTCTAGTCTTGTCTGTCTAGTCTTGTCTGTCTAGTTTTGTCTGTCTAGTCTTGTCTGTCTAGTCTTGTCTGTCTAGTCTTGTCTGTCTAGTCTTGTCTGTCTAGTCTTGTCTGTCTAGTCTTGTCTGTCTAGTCTTGTCTGTCTAGTCTTGTCTGTCTAGTCTTGTCTGTCTAGTCTTGTCTGTCTAGTCTTGTCTGTCTAGTCTTGTCTGTCTAGTCTTGTCTGTCTAGTCTTGTCTGTCTAGTCTTGTCTGTCTAGTCTTGTCTATCTAGTCTTGTCTGTCTAGTCTTGTCTGTCTAGTCTTGTCTGTCTAGTCTTGCCTGTCTAGTCTTGTCTGTCTAGTCTTGCCTGTCTAGTGTTGTCTGTCTAGCCTTGTCTGTCTAGCCAAATTCAAATTAAATTTATTTCAAAATATTTTTTATATTTAAATATGAATATTAATGTTTCAAATATATACACACCTGCAACTGTAAGGATATTAGTTTTTTTTAAGGAACCTCTACATGATTGCCTGAAATTTAGCTTGAGCATAATTCTTAGTGCTTGCTTTTGCACTCTATATGTTTCAAATACGCTTTTCCCTGTTCCCCAAAAAATTATTCCAAAACGGATGTGAGTAAAAGTTGGCATAATATACAACTTTTAGCATTTCTGTACTTACACATCTTTGAAGAATGCGTAGTGCATACGTTGATCTGTTCAACTTTATCGATAATTTTTTTAACATGGGTTTCCCACCTAGAATGTCTAGTCTTGTCAGTCTAGTCTTGTCTGTCTAGTCTTGTCTGTCTAGTCTTGTCTGTCTAGTCTTGTCTGTCTAGTCTTGTCTGTCTAGTCTTGTCTGTCTAGTCTTGTCTGTCTAGTCTTGTCTGTCTAGTCTTGCCTGTCTAGTCTTGTCTGTCTAGTCTTGTCTGTCTAGTCTTGTCTGTCCAGTCTTGTCTGTCTAGTCTTGTCTGTCTAGTCTTGTCTGTCTAGTCTTGTCTGTCTAGTCTTGTCTGTCTAGTCTTGTCTGTCTAGTCTTGTCTGTCTAGTCTTGTCTGTCTAGTCTTGTCTGTCTAGTCTTGTCTGTCTAGTCTTGTCTGTCTAGTCTTGTCTGTCTAGTCTTGTCTGTCTAGTCTTGTCTGTCTAGTCTTGTCTGTCTAGTCTTGTCTGTCTAGTCTTGTCTGTCTAGTCTTGTCTGTCTAGTCTTGTCTGTCTAGTCTTGTCTGTCTAGTCTGTCTAGTCTTGTCTGTCTAGTCTTGTCTGTCTAGTCTGTCTAGTCTTGTCTGTCTAGTCTTTTCTGTCTAGTCTTGTCTGTTTAGTCTTGTCTGTCTAGTCTTGTCTGTCTAGTCTTGTCTGTCTAGTCTTGTCTGTCTAGTCTTGTCTGTCTAGTCTTGTCTGTCTAGTCTTGTCTGTCAAGTCTTAATTTTTTAATTTAATCGTTTATTGCTCAAACAGTACATACAAGACCAAATTAAAGAGCAACAATACAAAAATAATATAGCAAATAATTACATATAAATACAAATTGTAGGCATAAACAGTGGTAGTCAATGATATACAAACTAAATCAGTTAATGACATAACATAATACATTGATAACAAAAAAAAAAAAAAAAACCATACATTAAAAACATACAAAAAGATGAGTTTTAAATTACAAAAATGAAAATGGAAATAATAGAAAAGCATATATGATGAAGGTTAGTCCGCTAAGCATTTAAGTGCCATGGATCTGAAAGTTTGAAACTTAACAAAAATGTCACACTCCGAGCAAATTGCGTTGTAGGAAGCACACATGTCATTAAGGGGTGATACCAACCTAAAAGGACCCTTAGTTAATTGGTTATAAAATGTAGCAGTTTGACGGCTAGCGATTCTGGGGACCTGAAAATTGAGTAGTTTAATAATAGAGGGCGAGTCAATGACACTATTTGCGGCCTTAAATAAAAAAACTAGACCAGCCAATGTACGCCGGGATTTCAGTGACAGACACCCAAACTCCTGCAGCAACAAGGGGTGCTCAATGTGTAGAGGTGGAGAGCAGCCAAAAGTTTTACACCAGAGGAATTTTAAGAATTTCCTCTGTATGATCTCCAAAGCATGAATATTCTTGATCGTATGCGGGTTCCAGATAATGGAGCCATACTCAAGTATGGTTCTGACGAAGCTGTTATAAAGAACAGAAATTGCCAAGGTGTTAGAGAAACCACGACTTTTCGAATAATGAAACCAGGTGCCCTCGAAGCCTTGGATATTGACGACTTAATATGATGATCAAAGGTAAGGCGAGAATCCATCAAAATGCCTAGGTCCTTAACTGATTCACAATGTTCAAGGCAAACATTGCCCAAACTGTAGCTGAACTCGATAGGGTGCTGTAGCCGGGTATAGGTGAGTACCTTGCATTTACCTAGGTTGATATCCAACCAATTGCCGTCGCACCACCTCTGTAAGATATTCAGGTTCTCTTGAAGAAGATGACAATCACCAGGATGTCTAATATTCATAAATATTTTTAGGTCATCCGCAAAGAATAAATGAGGAGCAAATAGAGATGATCCTAAATCGTTGTGATTGATCCTAAATCGTTGATGATTCCTAAATTTTGAAAAGTAACGGTCCTAGGTTAGACCCCTGTGGAACACCAGATGATGCAATGAAACTTGAGGAAGAATAACCACTGTGGAATACGAATTGACTTCTATTGACCAGGTAAGAAGATAGTAAGGATATCAAGTTGTTGGATAACCCAAAAGAATGAAGCTTTCTAATAATTAGAGCATGATCTATGGAGTCAAAGGCCTTAGAGAAGTCCGTATAGATGCAGTCCACCTGACTCCTGTTACCAATAACTGAAGAGACAAAATCTGTGAAGGCTACTAGGTTGGTGATTATGGAGCGACCTTTCATGAAGCCATGTTGGTTCGGGGAGATCAGGTGCTTAATGGAAGAGTAGATGGAGTTATATAGGACGGACTCAAAGATTTTGGAGAAATTGGAAAGTATAGAAATGGGTCGATAGTTTTTTATATTGGATTGATGACCAGATTTATAAACAGGACAGATCTTAGTTAATTTCCAAACTTCGGGAAAAGCGCCTTCAGAGGGGATCAGGTTAAAGAGTTTAGTGAGAGGAGACACAAGGATATGAGCAAAATCACGTATCAGAAAGGCTGGAACCATGTCAGGACCACTGGTGACAGAACCTTTGAGATTATTAATCGCTAAGGAAACTTGTTCTTCAGAGATACGATTAAGATCGATTAGCGGAAGATTCACTGCGTCCGTGCCCTTTAAATTAGATGTAGAAGTGGAATGTTTGTAGACACCCTTAAAATAATTGGCAAATCCGTCTACGATCGCTTGTGGTGAGATAAAGGAGAGATCATCGCAAGACATTAATCCAGGTATACGGCTTTGATTTTTTTTAGAACGGACAAAGGACCAGAAACTCTTCGGATCCTTGGATATATTGTTGGAAGCAGCCTTCACAAATTTAAATTAGGCCGAGCTTATCTGACACTTTACTCGAGTTCTCAATAGTTTGAACTTTGAATAGTCAAAAGTGGATTTAGACTTTAAATACGCCCGGTGAAGTGACCTTTTTCTACGTAGACCTTCAATAATAGAGGGTGTAAACCAAGCAGGGTAGGTCTAGTCTTGTCTGTCTAGTCTTGTCTGTCTAGTCTTGTCTGTCTAGTCTTGTCTGTCTAGTCTTGTCTGTCTAGTCTTGTCTGTCTAGTCTTGTCTGTCTAGTCTTGTCTGTCTAGTCTTGTCTGTCTAGTCTTGTCTGTCTAGTCTTGTCTGTCTAGTCTTGTCTGTCTAGTCTTGTCTGTCTAGTCTTGTCTGTCTACTCTTGTCTGTCTAGTCTTGTCTGTCTAGTCTTGTCTATCTAGTCTTGTCTGTCTAGTCTTGTCTGTCTAGTCTTGTCTGTCTAGTCTTGTCTGTCTAGTCTTGTCTGTCTAGTCTTGTCTGTCTAGTCTTGTCTGTCTAGTCTTGTCTGTCTAGTCTTGTCTGTCTAGTCTTGTCTGTCTAGTCTTGTCTGTCTAGTCTTGTCTGTCTAGTCTTGTCTGTCTAGTCTTGTCTGTCTAGTCTTGTCTGTCTAGTCTTGTCTGTCTAGTCTTGTCTGTCTAGTCTTGTCTGTCTAGTCTTGTCTGTCTAGTCTTGTCTGTCTAGTCTTGTCTGTCTAGTCTTGTCTGTCTAGTCTTGTCTGTCTAGTCTTGTCTGTCTAGTCTTGTCTGTCTAGTCTTGTCTGTCTAGTCTTGTCTGTCTAGTCTTGTCTGTCTAGTCTTGTCTGTCTAGTCTTGTCTGTCTAGTCAAATCAAATCAAATATAATTTATTTCATCAAGATAAGTAATAATGTACAAACAAAGGATATACAATATACTAGATGAAATCTGTCGAGAGAATAAAGAAAAGACAAAAAATAATAATACCATAATACTGCAAATAATACAATATAAAACATAATAAATCTGTAATGAAAACTTATACCTTACTTGAAAATACATACTTGAAAAATATATTATATATAAAATATAATATGCACATATACATATTTTACATTATTATTATTTTTTTTTTTAATGAGGCGAGTTCACAGCAATCCAGTATTCGTCAATATCATATGGTTCAATATTCATGATGAATAGGTACAATTTCTTTTTCAGATGGTTGATATGCATTTCTTTATACTCTTTCGGTAAATTATTGTAGAGTTTTATTAGGCTATACGGTGGATTTCTTTCTGTCATCGTCAGTCTGTGTCGGGGGATAGAATAGAGTTCCTTGATGTATCTGGTTTCCCTCTCTGTTTTTTTCTCAAATTTCTGAAACATTTCCTTATGTTTGAATAAGAACATCAAGCTTTCGAAAACGTATGTGCCTGTAACAGTTAATATATTCGCTTATTTAAATCTTCCCCTGCATGACTCTCTATAATTTAGATTGAGAAGTATGCGTAATGCTTGTTTCTGGATCCTGAGTACATATTTAATGTCCGTACCACTTCCCCAGAATGCAATACCGAAACGGAGATGGCAGTGAAAATTAGAAAAATAGACCAGTCTTAGTGTTGTACTGTCTATGTAGGGTTGTAGTGTTCTCAACGCATAGACGGCCTTGTTTAGTTTGGTTTTTAGTTTGAGTATGTGTGTAGACCATTCCAGCGTATTATCAATGTATATACCTAAGAACCTAACAAATTGTTTTATATCTAACCTGTCTTCCCCTATTTTGTATTCCTTTGGATAATTTATTTTACTCCGTCTAGTCTTGAATGTAATTAGGTTGGTTTTTGTTTTATTTACAATTAATTTATTTTTACTAAACCATTTGTCCAGCATATTTATTACCCAATTCGCATTATTACCGATATCTTCCACAGACTTATTTATTAGCAACAAACTGGTGTCATCGGCATATTGTATCATTTTATGTTCCGTGTTTTTCACATTTTCTGAAAGGTCATTAACATATAGCGTAAACAGCAGAGGCCCTAATACACTTCCTTGAGGTATACCGATATTAATAAGTCTAGAATTTGATTTAACAAAGCCTTGAGGGGTCACAATTTTTGTCATCTGCTCCCGGTTACTTAGGAACGATTGTATTAATTTCGCAGCCACTCCTCGTATTCCATACTTAGATATTTTATTAAGTAAAATTTGATGATCTACTAAGTCGTACGCTTTTGTTAAATCTAGCAGTAGTCCAGTTGGCATTGTGTTATTTTCTAGGTTTTCTAATATATCTGACAAAAAAGTGAAACATGCTGTATCCGTATTCTTCCCCTTGGTGAAGCCATGTTGATTCTTATTTAAACAATTATATTTCTCTAAAAAAATATTTAATCTATGATGAATTAGTTTCTCAAAAATCTTTGAGAAATTTGTCATTACACTAATCGGTCTGTAGTTGTCCATGCTACTTGTGTCACCGGCTTTATAAATCGGGGTTATCATTGATATTTTCAACATATCAGGAAAAATTGCGTGTTGTATTGCGTTATTAAATATGTATAACAATGGGTGTGCAGTCTGATCGCTCACTTTTTCCACGATTGAGATTGGTACTTCGTCGTAACCCGAACTTTTCTTATTTTTTTTGAAACTCTTGATTGTGGCGTTTAGTTCTTCTATTGTAGCCGGGTGTAGAAAAATTGAGTTTCCGTTTTCATATATGCTATCCGCATAGTCCGTTTTTGTTAGCCCTTCTTGTAAGATTCTCGCCCTGTCTGCATAGTGATTGTTTATCTTTGTTGCTGTGGTAGTCGGATCTTCGTCTTGGCTTGTAAATGTGTGCAGCGGCTTCTTTAACTCAACTATCTGCCTGATGACATCCCATGTTGTTTTTTGCGGATTTTCTGCCTCTCGTATTTGGTTTTCATAATTTTCCCGTTTTGCTGCTTTTAACAGTGTTTTATATGTCCTGCGTAGATTGTTATAAATTCTTTTATAGCTTGGATCCACATGAGAAATTATTTGCACTAACCTAAGGTTTTCGTCAATTCCTTGTAGGCGAGGATTCGACAGGATTTTTGGTTTCTTATGGTTATTGTTGATCTTGATACGCGGGAAACATTCATTAAAGAGAAGTAGGAAAATTTCCATGAACGCCCTCCACTGGCCGTGCACATTTTTTCCTTCAATTTGATAAACTTGTGCCCAAGTTTCATTTGCCAATTTTTCTTTAAAGTGTTTCACACTATATATATAATTTGAATATTATTTTCTGAGCGCAATGGTCGGATATATGATACTGCATTGTTTTTACCTTGTAGTTCAGTTTTGTATTTACTACAATGTTATCAATACATGTGCCAGTCTCTGGGTGGCTTGTTTCTTTGAATGCCATAACAGCATTGAAAGATTCCAACAGAGATATAACTTGCTGCATTTTAGTTGTATTCTTCAGCATATCAATGTTGAAATCTCCCGCAATAATGAATTGTTTGGATTTCGAGTTTATTTTTAGTAGCAGCTTATGCAAAAGATTTAAAAATTGCGTGTTATTTGCTAGAGGGGTTTTATATACGGCAACTATTATGAAAGAATTAGAACCAATATTAGTTTCAATGGCCGCGATTTCTAGCACAAATTTCACCGCCATGTCATTTATGTCTTTTCTGACTTTATATTTTATACCTCTTTCGCAATAGATTGCTACTCCCCCGTGCTCTCCGGCCATTCTTGAATAATGGGATGTTAGCTGGAAATGTTTAAACTTTATGCTTTCCAGTTGATTTTCATTTTTCCAGTGCTCTGTTAAAATCATGTATTTGCATTCTGGGTTATCTTCTAGCATCCGTTCGATGACGTCAATAGAGATACCGATTGACTGAGTATTCTGGTTTATTACACTCAATTCATAGGATTTGAATATTTCTTGCGGTATAGATTTTATGTTATTAGTTATAGGTTGTTTTCGTACTACCGTTTCTGCTCTCGTATGTATTTCTTCTTTATTTAATTTGTATCCTTCCTCTTCCTGGGGTTTAGAAAATATCGGTTTACACAAGCATATCTGGGCCACGTTTCTGGTTTATTTAGTTCATCTAAGTATTCAAAAGGGGCAGTAATTTTAAAAGACGAATATTCGTCAGGATGTTTAGCGTCTAGTTTTTTGCACTGAAGCGAGTCGATGTTAACTTTTTCACGTAAATAATCAATTATATCTGCTTCTGTTAACACTGGATCCAATTTAATGACATGGGTATGAGCATATTTTTTTGCCGCTTTTATTTTTGTAGTTTCCGAATTTCCATATATCGTATGGGATTTTCGATTCTGCTTTGATTTGTTTTTCGGAAATTCCCAAACTTCTTCATTATTGTTATCATTTACGTTTTTATTTTCCGTTTGCTTATTTTCGTGATTCCTGTGTTTTTTTGGTTCACTGCTTGAATTTTTATCGCTTCGATATACTGCTTTATCACTATCACCGCGGAGAAGTTGAAATCCATTATCTTGTTTTTGTGGGACTTCGACAGGTAGAGAGTTTGAATTTTGAGGCTCTTCCAATTTATTACACTTTTCTTTTACACATGAACACTGACTAGCATTTAGTTCATTTAATTGCAATAATGTCTCAATTTTCACATTTAGGTCGGCAATTTTGGCAGATAAGCTTGCTTCAACCGCCTCCACTTTTGTTTTTACAATTGTTTCTACTTCTACTAAGTCTTGTCTGTCTAGTCTTGTCTGTCTAGTCTTGTCTGTCTAGTCTTGTCTGTCTAGTCTTGTCTGTCTAGTCTTGTCTGTCTAGTCTTGTCTGTCTAGTCTTGTCTGTCTAGTCTTGTCTGTATAGTCTTGTCTGTCTAGTCTTGTCTGTCTAGTCTTGTCTGTCTAGTCTTGTCTGTCTAGTCTTGTCTGTCTAGTCTGTCTAGTCTTGTCTGTCTAGTCTTGTCTGTCTAGTCTTGTCTGTCTAGTCTTGTCTGTCTAGTCTTGTCTGTCTAGTCTTGTCTGTCTAGTCTTGTCTGTCTAGTCTTGTCTGTCTAGTCTTGTCTGTCTAGTCTTGTCTGTCTAGTCTTGTCTGTCTAGTCTTGTCTGTCTAGTCTTGTCTGTCTAGTCTTGTCTGTCTAGTCTTGTCTGTCTAGTCTTGTCTGTCTAGTCTTGTCTGTCTAGTCTTGTCTGTCTAGTCTTGTCTGTCTAGTCTTGTCTGTCTAGTCTTGTCTGTCTAGTCTTGTCTGTCTAGTCTTGTCTGTCTAGTCTTGTCTGTCTAGTCTTGTCTGTCTAGTCTTGTCTGTCTAGTCTTGTCTGTCTAGTCTTGTCTGTCTAGTCTTGTCTGTCTAGTCTTGTCTGTCTAGTCTTGTCTGTCTAGTCTTGTCTGTCTAGTCTTGTCTGTCTAGTCTTGTCTGTCTAGTCTTGTCTGTCTAGTCTTGTCTGTCTAGTCTTGTCTGTCTAGTCTTGTCTGTCTAGTCTTGTCTGTCTAGTCTTGTCTGTCTAGTCTTGTCTGTCTAGTCTTGTCTGTCTAGTCTTGTCTGTCTAGTCTTGTCTGTCTAGTCTTGTCTGTCTAGTCTTGTCTGTCTAGTCTTGTCTGTCTAGTCTTGTCTGTCTAGTCTTGTCTGTCTAGTCTTGTCTGTCTAGTCTTGTCTGTCTAGTCTTGTCTGTCTAGTCTTGTCTGTATAGTCTTGTCTGTCTAGTCTTGTCTGTCTAGTCTTGTCTGTCTAGTCTTGTCTGTCTAGTCTTGTCTGTCTAGTCTGTCTAGTCTTGTCTGTCTAGTCTTGTCTGTCTAGTCTTGTCTGTCTAGTCTTGTCTGTCTAGTCTTGTCTGTCTAGTCTTGTCTGTCTAGTCTTGTCTGTCTAGTCTTGTCTGTCTAGTCGTGTCTGTCTAGTCTTGTCTGTCTAGTCTTGTCTGTCTAGTCTTGTCTGTCTAGTCTTGTCTGTCTAGTCTTGTCTGTCTAGTCTTGTCTGTCTAGTCTTGTCTGTCTAGTCTTGTCTGTCTAGTCTTGTCTGTCTAGTCTTGTCTGTCTAGTCTTGTCTGTCTAGTCTTGTCTGTCTAGTCTTGTCTGTCTAGTCTTGTCTGTCTAGTCTTGTCTGTCTAGTCTTGTCTGTCTAGTCTTGTCTGTCTAGTCTTGTCTGTCTAGTCTTGTCTGTCTAGTCTTGTCTGTCTAGTCTTGTCTGTCTAGTCTTGTCTGTCTAGTCTTGTCTGTCTAGTCTTGTCTGTCTAGTCTTGTCTGTCTAGTCTTGTCTGTCTAGTCTTGTCTGTCTAGTCTTGTCTGTCTAGTCTTGTCTGTCTAGTCTTGTCTGTCTAGTCTTGTCTGTCTAGTCTTGTCTGTCTAGTCTTGTCTGTCTAGTCTTGTCTGTCTAGTCTTGTCTGTCTAGTCTTGTCTGTCTAGTCTTGTCTGTCTAGTCTTGTCTGTCTAGTCTTGTCTGTCTAGTCTTGTCTGTCTAGTCTTGTCTGTCTAGTCTTGTCTGTCTAGTCTTGTCTGTCTAGTCTTGTCTGTCTAGTCTTGTCTGTCTAGTCTTGTCTGTCTAGTCTTGTCTGTCTAGTCTTGTCTGTCTAGTCTTGTCTGTCTAGTCTTGTCTGTCTAGTCTTGTCTGTCTAGTCTTGTCTGACTAGTCTTGTCTGTCTAGTCTTGTCTGTCTAGTCTTGTCTGTCTAGTCTTGTCTGTCTAGTCTTGTCTGACTAGTCTTGTCTGTCTTTTTTTTTTTTTTTTTGGGGGGGGGGGGACGTAGCAAGCACTTTCGTTAACTTGACAAGTGGTCCCCCTGGAATGCTCCCTATATCCCTCGGAATCGCAAAAGCATTTCTTCAAGGGAGGGCTGTTCTAATATTTCGTTCTCACTAGTTGTTTATTCCTTCTTCTTTCTACCTCTTCCTTTTTATCAATAATTTTCTTCATACCCTTTTCTACAACCTTCCAGTCTTTATCACTCCTCAGCATGATTGCCGTCATGTTCGTGTTGGTTAACGTCTCTCCTATGCGTACCTCCATCTCAAGTCTTTCGCTTGTCCATCGGGGGCAGTAGAAAGCGGTATGTTCTACTGTGTCTGCCTCCCCACAGTAGGTGCAGTCTTCCGATTCCTGTAGATGGAACCGTTTGAGGTAGGCTGCAAAACAGCCATGGCCACCCAGAATTTGTGTGATGTGGTATCCCACCTCTCCATGTTTCCTGTTTGTCCACTTTATTATATCCGGGATCAGTTTTTTGGTCCTCTCCCTTATCTTGCAGTTCATTCCATTTCTCCTGCCATTTCGTTTTAGTTTCTTCTTTTATTTGTGCCGTGGTTTGTCCATTTTGTTTTTTATGCATACGGCATCTTTCGTCCACCAGTAGTTCTATTGGCGGTACTTCGGCGATCACTTGAAGTGCTGCAGTTGACGTGGTGCGGTATGCGCTACATATTCTTATTAGTGTTTTCCTTTGAACACTTTCCATTATGTTTCTATATTTAGCACATTTCATGGTTTCGCACCAGATTGGCGCCCCATACAGCCTTATCGAGTACACTACCGATGCAAGTATTTTCCTTTTACTGCTTCTTGCACCCCCCACGTTAGGCATTATCCGGGACAGTTTGGTCGATAACTCTTCCGCCTTTTTTGCGATGTTTTCGACATGTTTGGTCATTCTCATATTGTGGTCAAAATAGATTCCTAGATACTTGAGAACTTTAATGGTGCTAATCATTATTCCGTCGATCTGTATGGTTATCTCCTTTAACTTCCTCCGACCCACTAGCAGTACGCATTCCGTTTTCTGGGGGGCTAACTGGAGCTTTTTCTTCTTCATTTCCTTTTGGATTTCAAGGATTGCGGCATTTATTTTACCTTCTAGTGATGTCCCTGTTCGCCCGCAGGCAACTACAGCTAGGTCATCCGCATATCCTACAAGGGTCACTCCCTGCGGCACTTCCACGTTTATTACGCTGTCGTAGTGAACGTTCCACAGCAGTGGACCTAGTATGGACCCCTGTGGTACACCGCATGTCACCTCGGTTGAGTGTTTATGTCCTATCAGCATTGTTCTGTTGGTGAAGTAACTGCATATCAATTCTATTAGGTATGTGGAAATGTTTCTTGCTTTAAGGTCATCTACGATACCCTTCCAAGACGCGCTATTGAAGGCGTTTTGTACGCAATGGTTACGCTATTGCGCAAAAATCCTTTTGCGTCTCTCTTGCCTTGTTTTTAATTATTTGCATTGCATCAATGGTGGAGCGCCCCTTTCTAAATCCGAACTGCATGCCGGCTAAACCTCCTGTTTGCTCGAGCTCTTCATTTAGTCTTCGGTAGATTAATTGTTCCAGCAGTTTGCCGGCAGTATTTAGCATGCTTAAAGGACGGTAGCTTTGCACCCCATTTTTTTTAGGTTTTTCCAGCAGAACTAGTCTCGATTCCTTCCATATTTTTGGAAACTCTCTTCTGCTCAATAGTCTGTTATATACGTCCAGGCAGTATTGCGGTTGTCTGAGAGCTGTCAACTTGATTAGTTCCGCCGGGATGCAGTCCGGTCCGGGTGCTTTTCCCAATTTCAATTTGCTTGCTGCTACTTTTAGTTCATCTACGGTGAAATATGTGGGCTCAGCTTTCGGCAGACCAGCCAGTTCCTTTTCCCATTGCAGTATGGGGTTTTTCGGGAATAGTTTGTTGGCTTCCTCCACCATCTGCTCTTCTGTAAGGAAGGTCTTTGGTGTCACATTCATTTTTTTGCATACTATTCTATAGCCCTCTCCCCTATTGTTGTCTATCTCGTCGCAGACCTTCTTCCATGCTTCCTTCTTAGCATCTAGTATGGCCTGCTTAAGAGAGTTTCTGTGCTCATGGTATTCGCTTAGATATTTTTTCCTTTGTTCTATGGTTGCGTTTGGAATTGCATTTGTTCTTGTGGTTTTCCTTCTTCTAGCTATACATTCCTTTCTTAGTTTTGCTATTTCAGTGTTCCACCAATACAATTGTTGTTTCTTTATATGCTGCCTTGACTTTTTTGGTAGTGTTCGGTCGCACGTAATTTTAATTTGTTTAATATATCCTTCTGGAGTTATGATTTCTTGTTTTCCCTTTTGGTCTTCAATATTTTGGTCTAGTTCTGTGCTAAAAAGTCCTAAGGCGTCAGGTTTAATTTTCCAGCCTAGTGGTTTATGTTGCTATTTTATTTCCATATTGGTCCTTCATATCTTAACTTTGTAACAAATATATTGATGGTCGCTCAAGGTTTCAAGTTCCAGTACTCTCCAGTTCGTTATTTTCCCGCTTATGTTTGCAGTGCTGAAGGTAATGTCTATATAAGACGTGCTGTTTCCTCTTACGAAAGTGGGAGCGTCCCCTGTATTCAGTAGCTGTAGGTCATCTGCGGCTAACCATTCGGATAATATTTTTCCCCTTCTGTCCTCAGTTCCAGATCCCCATAGCCTGGATTTTGCGTTAAAGTCGCCACCTACCAAAATTTTCTTGGTGTTTCCATTTAGGAACATGCTTTCGCGTATTCCGTTAAGTATTGCTACATACTCGTCGTCACTTATGTTTGGTGAGCAATAGCAACTGTATATTATGATGCCTAGAGTCTCTACCCAGACATATCCTTTTCCGCTTGCGCTTCTGGTGATCTTGGTGTCTCTGAAGCCTCTTATTGCAGCACTTTTTTCATTGCTGTGGAACCAGGGTCCTTTATTGACATCCTTGATGTTAGGTTCCGATATTAGTACCAGATCCAGTTGTAGTATCGTGGCGGTCTTATATAATAGGTCATGTGCCGGGCCACATCTATTCAGGTTGGTTTGCAGGATCTTAAGGGTCATTTTGGAGTGGTCGCATATCCTTTTGGTTTTCCGCATTTGACACCTTTTTTTTGGATCCTGTTCTCTCTTTTGCAGTTTGGTTTCTGAGTTTAATTACTTCATTTTTATATTTGCCGCATTCCATGGTGGCAGCTCGATGACCTTCTTCCTCGCATTCGTAGCAGTATGGAGCGTTCTCGCAGATTACTGCCAGATGTCCTTTCTTACTACATTTATAGCACCGGTCTTTCATATCCTTTTTCTCCGCAGTGCAGTCCTTCATTTCGTGCCCATGTCCTAAGCATTTGTAACATTTGATTGGGGACAGGATTTCGCTTATTCTGCATCTTTGCCAGCCGATTTTAATTCTTCCAGTCTTAATGATCTCCTCGGCCTTCTTCTTGTATAGACTTACTGTCGCTACCATGGTGTCTCCTTTTTTTGTGGCTCTTAGGGTGTTGATCTTTATATCATTCCTCTGGGTTTCTATACCCGTTGTATCTGCTATCGCTTCCTTGATCTCTTCTTCTGTTGTCTCCTCTAGTATATCCCTGATTATGATAACTTTCCTAGATGGCTCCATTTCTTTGGCTGTGGCTATGTCTTTTAGAGTTTCGAGAGCTTTTTCTTTAAACAGAGTTGCTGCTCCTTCTTTTTTCTCTTTGACCGTAATCCTGTAGTTTCCACTTTTAGTCTTCTTGATTTCTTGAACCTGCACTCCAACTTCCTCTACATCTATTTCTTGTCTCATCGTTTTCAAGACACTGGCGAAGGTGCTTCCGCTAGAAGTTGTGGGCGTTATTTCTATCGTTTTTTTTTATTTGTTTGGCCCTTCTATGATTTGGTTTAATCCATCCTCCGTTTGCTCCTGCGTTTTCTGTATAGGGCTTGTTTTGATCATCTCCCGCTGGACCTTGCGTGTTTCTTTTGTATATATATACTTTGGTTCTTGTGTTGTGAAAGATAGCTTCTATCATTTTTTGGAATCTTAGTGTGGTCAGACTGGCGAGGTGGTGGATTGCAATCCCATCACAATTGCCTGTTTCCTCCTTTAATTTTTTGAGCTTATCCCATAAGTCCTCTTCTGTTCCGTCGTGCGTCATTTTAATAATTTTCCTGTGTATCACTTCCTCGGGATCTTTTGACCTGATTTTCGTTACTTGTTCCAAGATTTCAAAGTCACCGTTTAGTTCCCCTATTTCAGGATATTTTGCTCGATAGATTCTTTGGATGCCCTTCTCCATCTTACTGTCATTGGGATCCACGATTACTATCTTTACCGATCCGTCTTCCCTGTTAAGTGGATTCCCCACAATTACCTCGGTGTTGGTGAACAGTTCCGCCCTCCATTCCTTCACATCTGCAGAGTGCCATTTTTCTAGAGTATCTACGCCCTCCAGGGTTTCTAAAGAGTTTACAGCAGGTACCATCGATGTTGAGTGGGGGTCCTGTCTACCGGTCTCGGTGGTCTGTCTACCAGCACAGCATGTCCGTGTAGGTTCCAGTTGGTCGCTGTCCACTTGTATGTCTACATCATAGGTAGGAATTTCAATATTTTCCCACCTATGGGCTTCAAACCATTCCTATGCGGGGCCTTTGCTGATTTTTTCGGTTTGCCTTTTCATCTTTTC
Source organism: Phosphuga atrata (assembly GCA_944588485.1). NCBI lineage: Eukaryota > Metazoa > Arthropoda > Insecta > Coleoptera > Silphidae > Phosphuga > Phosphuga atrata. Next base: position 43,956,259 of record OX155897.1, on the reverse strand, counting down.
CACCAGAGTCTTAATCTCCCTCTTCGTGCTAGGGCTTTCATCAACGAGTTTAGCGAGCTGAGCTGCATGCAGTGTGATCATTTGAATCGTTTCAATAATGTTAGATGCAGTTGGGCACTCCTTCTTTTTTATGGCAATGAGTCGGTGGCATCGAAAGACGTGTCTGCTACTTTCCTTTTTTTCTTTTTGGCGGTGCCCATTGAATTACAGCGCTGTCTTTGACTACTGCTGGTATTCAGCCTGCTGTGCGGCAGTCTATTACTCTCCAGGAAACCGTCAAGAGTTGTCGCTCGTTTGACGCTGTCTGCAGTTTGTCTTACTGTTCCAGTAATGGTATCTTGTACTTCGGCCTGGTTCCCTACCAGAAGTGTTGGGCGGTCGTTGGATAACGGTCGGGGGGAGCCCGCTCGCACACTCCCTGTACCGACCGGCACTGAGGTATCCCTCCTCTGCACCGTAAACGAATTTTCCTTGTGTGAGCTCATTTCATAATTAAGGGCTATCCGACCTAGACCCGCGCCAATAAGACTAGGGAACTTTTTTTGTTAAAGAGGATTTTCCCCTCTGTGCGTATCTATCTTGGTCTGGTCCGTCTCCCTTGACCTGTCTGACTTGGGTGACCCTTCTGGTAGCTACGCTACCGTCAGCATAGCTCTCAGGATCATTAGGACACGCAAGCTCCCCCACCCGGCATAATGCCTTCGTTAAGGTGTAGATACTTCGAGGGAGAGTCTTGTCTGTCTAGTCTTGTCTGTCTAGTCTTGTCTGTCTAGTCTTGTCTGTCTAGTCTTGTCTGTCTAGTCTTGTCTGTCTAGTCTTGTCTGTCTAGTCTTGTCTGTCTAGTCTTGTCTGTCTAGTCTTGTCTGTCTAGTCTTGTCTGTCTAGTCTTGTCTGTCTAGTCTTGTCTGTCTAGTCTTGTCTGTCTAGTCTTGTCTGTCTAGTCTTGTCTGTCTAGTCTTGTCTGTCTAGTCTTGTCTGTCTAGTCTTGTCTGTCTAGTCTTGTCTGTCTAGTCTTGTCTGTCTAGTCTTGTCTGTCTAGTCTTGTCTGTCTAGTCTTGTCTGTCTAGTCTTGTCTGTCTAGTCTTGTCTGTCTAGTCTTGACTGTCTAGTCTTGTCTGTCTAGTCTTGTCTGTCTAGTCTTGTCTGTCTAGTCTTGTCTGTCTAGTCTTGTCTGTCTAGTCTTGTCTGTCTAGTCTTGTCTGTCTAGTCTTGTCTGTCTAGCCTTGTCTGTCTAGTCTTGTCTGTCTAGTCTTGTCTGTCTAGTCTTGTCTGTCTAGTCTTGTCTGTCTAGTCTTGTCTGTCTAGTCTTGTCTGTCTAGTATTGTCTGTCTAGTCTTGTCTGTCTAGTCTTGTCTGTCTAGTCTTGTCTGTCTAGTCTTGTCTGTCTAGTCTTGTCTGTCTAGTCTTGTCTGTCTAGTCTTGTCTGTCTAGTCTTGTCTGTCTAGTCTTGTCTGTCTAGTCTTGTCTGTCTAGTCTTGTCTGTCTAGTCTTGTCTGTCTAGTCTTGTCTGTCTAGTCTTGTCTGTCTAGTCTTGTCTGTCTAGTCTTGTCTGTCTAGTCTTGTCTGTCTAGTCTTGTCTGTCTAGTCTTGTCTGTCTAGTCTTGTCTGTCTAGTCTTGTCTGTCTAGTCTTGTCTGTCTAGTCTTGTCTGTCTAGTCTTGTCTGTCTAGTCTTGTCTGTCTAGTCTTGTCTGTCTAGTCTTGTCTGTCTAGTCTTGTCTGTCTAGTCTTGTCTGTCTAGTCTTGTCTGTCTAGTCTTGTCTGTCTAGTCTTGTCTGTCTAGTCTTGTCTGTCTAGTCTTGTCTGTCTAGTCTTGTCTGTCTAGTCTTGTCTGTCTAGTCTTGTCTGTCTAGTCTTGTCTGTCTAGTCTTGTCTGTCTAGTCTTGTCTGTCTAGTCTTGTCTGTCTAGTCTTGTCTGTCTAGTCTTGTCTGTCTAGTCTTGTCTGTCTAGTCTTGTCTGTCTAGTCTTGTCTGTCTAGTCTTGTCTGTCTAGTCTTGTCTGTCTAGTCTTGTCTGTCTAGTCTTGTCTGTCTAGTCTTGTCTGTCTAGTCTTGTCTGTCTAGTCTTGTCTGTCTAGTCTTGTCTGTCTAGTCTTGTCTGTCTAGTCTTGTCTGTCTAGTCTTGTCTGTCTAGTCTTGTCTGTCTAGTCTTGTCTGTCTAGTCTTGTCTGTCTAGTCTTGTCTGTCTAGTCTTGTCTGTCTAGTCTTGTCTGTCTAGTCTTGTCTGTCTAGTCTTGTCTGTCTAGTCTTGTCTGTCTAGTCTTGTCTGTCTAGTCTTGTCTGTCTAGTCTTGTCTGTCTAGTCTTGTCTGTCTAGTCTTGTCTGTCTAGTCTTGTCTGTCTAGTCTTGTCTGTCTAGTCTTGTCTGTCTAGTCTTGTCTGTCTAGTCTTGTCTGTCTAGTCTTGTCTGTCTAGTCTTGTCTGTCTAGTCTTGTCTGTCTAGTCTTGTCTGTCTAGTCTTGTCTGTCTAGTCTTGTCTGTCTAGTCTTGTCTGTCTAGTCTTGTCTGTCTAGTCTTGTCTGTCTAGTCTTGTCTGTCTAGTCTTGTCTGTCTAGTCTTGTCTGTCTAGTCTTGTCTGTCTAGTCTTGTCTGTCTAGTCTTGTCTGTCTAGTCTTGTCTGTCTAGTCTTGTCTGTCTAGTCTTGTCTGTCTAGTCTTCTCTGTCTAGTCTTGTCTGTCTAGTCTTGTCTGTCTAGTCTTGTCTGTCTAGTCTTGTCTGTCTAGTCTTGTCTGTCTAGTCTTGTCTGTCTAGTCTTGTCTGTCTAGTCTTGTCTGTCTGTCTGTCTTGGGGAGACGAGTGCGTCGACTGTGACCGTTCAGTTGTGCTTAAATAAATGTTCAAGATTAGTGGCATTTTTTATTGGATAGAGACCAAATTAAAACTTGTGCAAATGACCATTGTGTTTATAATTGCAGTGTGATCATTTGTATATAACTTTTATTCTTGAGACAGGACTCATTGTGTCGTTTTTTGTGTTCATTTGTATATAACTTTTATTCTTGAGACAGGACTCATTGTGTCGTTTTTTTGGTGTTGTTTCTTTACGAGAAGTGAACTCGAAGTTTTTGTGTATATAGCTTGTGACTGTGCAAATTTTGTCGCCATGAGGTGATAAGAAAGTCAGGTATAAAAGAGAAAGAGAAGGAAAAAAGAAAACAGTAAATTGAGAAACATATTTCTGCTAGCCCACAGTTCTTACAAATAATTTAGTGGCGCAGTGAGTGCAACGCGCGACCGCGGATCGGCGAGTGCCCGGTTCGAAACCAGCTGCCGGCAAATTTAATTTAACGTGTTTAGCAAAAAATCGTTTTCATCTAGAATCCCATGTGGCAGGGGATCTACAATGGATTATTTTGTTACCAAATCTGGTAAGAACGGACCGGCAGGGGAATCAACAAAAAATAGATTGGGACACACGAGGAGCCAATCCATAGGGGAGGCTACAAAAAAACGTAAAGTGGCGGATAGACTTTCCACAGATGACACGATCGAGCCTTACAAGAAAACGGAGTGCCCGATTGTTTTCACCATCGTGGAGACCATCGGGGCTCTGACCAAACAGGTTGAGGACTTGGAAAAATCCATCGCGGCTAGCCCAAGTACCAAAAGGGAAGTCAGGGAATTTGCAACGAGAGTCAGGAAGACAGCGAACGTCTTCTCGCGCGATTCTGTCTCTAGCTGGTTGGAGCAGCACCGCTTCGAGCCTATCCAGAAGCTAACTTTCGACGTGGAAGTCCAAACAAGGGAGGCGAACATGGAGAGAGATAACCTACGTATAAAGACCTGCAACGCCAGCATGCAAACAAATTCCACCGAGGAAGAAGACGAAATAAAAGAATTGCGCGACCAAATATCAAACGGCAGGACATTCGACGAGTTCGTCGAGATTGCAGAGAAAGAATGGCCGCGCGAAACCTTCACAAAAGTGAAGGAGGGCCATGGACAGGTGCTAGCGACAACCTCGGAATGGGACATCGTGTGGTGCGTAGACGAGAACATGTTCCCAGACCAGGGAGTGCCAAGGGCACTAACGGAGGCCTATGCAAGGCCCGAGGAAACGCGAAGGCAGGCACCAAAGGTTGGTAGAGTGGTATATCTCAAACATACCATCGACATGCCAGACGAAAATGGGGACATAAAAACCGAAGAACGCTACGTGTACCAAATGGTTACTAAGAAATCTCCAACGGACGAGACAGAGAAAAAAGACCTGTACTCGTGCCTGGAGAAGCTGAAGCTGATAAGCGAACAAAATCGGCGGAATAAGCTAGCTATACACCGGCCCAGAGAAGCCGACTGGCAAATAACCAAAAAGGCGCTAGAATTCATATTCGCCAACACCGAGATAGAGGTACGGGTATACTGTCCAACCACACCACATCAGAAGAAACAACAACAGGAGCAAGGGACGAGTGACACAAATTGGACGGAAGTGGTGAAAAAAGGCAAGCGAACTACCGAAGCAACTGGGAAAACACAGCTAGGACCAAAGAAAAAAAGAACGGAAGCCGTGCTGGTTAAAGCCGACGGCAGACCTTATGCTGACCTGCTGAAAATGGTGAGAACCAACGTGGACTCAAAACTACCGGGAGTGGACATCATCAGAGCAAGACAAGGGAGAACTGGTGAACTAGTGCTCGAAGTCAAAGGTGGAACAGGCCTAGAGCTAAGCGAAGAAATAGCAAAAAAATGTCCCACAGCTGAGGTGCGATTAAAATCGAACGAAGTGACCCTACACGTAAAAGACCTGGACGCTGTTACCACTCGAGAAGAAATACACTACGCAATACAAAATCTCGTAGGCGAACAAAAGGGAGTCATAAAAATATTGAATTTAAGACCGGCCTATGGAGATACCCAAGCTGCCACCATCGCTGTAAACAAAGAAACTGCAGAAAAACTCCTACAAAATGGAAGATTAAAAGTGGGCATGGTTCAGTGCAGACTGTGGGAACGAGTAAATGTGATCACCTGCCACAGATGCTGGCTAACGGGCCACTACGCAAAGGAGTGTGATGGACCCGACAGGCAAAACCTGTGCCTCAGATGTGGTAAAGAGGGACACACAGCACAAAATTGCAAAGAAGACGAATTCTGCCCCGTCTGCAACGAGAAGGGTCATAGGGCAAATACGGGAAGGTGCCCAGCATTCCGGAAGGCGCTGTCGGAGGCAAGGCGCGATAGGTCACAGAAATGCTAACAGTACTACAAATAAATATCATGAGATGTCGCGCAGCTCACGATCTGCTGACTGCCACTGCGACCGAACTAAAAGCAGACAAAGTACTGATCAGCGAGCCCAACAAAAAAATAGCGACAAGTTCCGGATGGCTTATGGACAAACAAAAAGATGCAGCGATTTGGATGAGGAGTAGCAAACTATCCGTAATAAAAACGGGGCATGGGCCAGGTTTCGCCTGGGTGGAGCTGCCCCATCTCATTATATATAGCATATACCTATCTCCCAACGCAACTACCACGCAATTATGTGAATATCTTGAAGCCCTTAGCCAGAGTATCAGGCAGCACAATAAAAGGGATAAGATTATAGCAGGGGACTTCAACGCGAAGTCTCCCTACTGGAAATCTCCCTGCATGGACAAAAGAGGAGACATAGTCACCGACTGGGCAGCGGAACTAGACATAGCCGTACAAAACCAAGGAAGTAAACACACCTTCGAAAGAGGAAACTCGCGCTCCATCCTAGACCTAACATTCACCACGAACTCAGTAGCAAGCAACATCCGGGATTGGAAAGTTCTCGACAATGAAACTTTGAGTGACCATCGCTATATACTATACAACATAAGGGAAAACGTAAAGGAAAAATACAAGAAGCACTGCTCAAAGTCTGGCTGGACCATAATCAATTTAAACGAAGAGAAAATTAAAAGGAGTATTGCACACGAATTATCAAGAACCCACGAAAAAAGCGACGATACGTTGATCCAGCTGATGTGCAAAGTATGCGACGATACTCTGACCAAGAAAGCAGGACTAAAAACATACAGAACAACATACTGGTGGACGGATGAAATCGCGACCACGAGAGCCGCATGCGTCATGGCCAGGAGAAGATACCAACGCCAAAGGGCAAAAACTAACGAGCACGGAATCAACCAAGCGCTTAGCATAGCGTATAAAAGTAAAAAAAAGGAACTACGGCAACTTATAAATAAAACCAAACAAGACCACTGGAAGAAACTCTGTACAGACCTAGAGAAGGACATATGGGGCGATGCCTTTCAGATCGTTAAGAGAAATCTAAAGCTTCGTCCACCAAATTTACCAATGACAATGGAAGTAGTTCGCCAAATTTCCGAAGTGCTGTTCCCACGTCATACTCCTTTTGAGTGGGCACAACCCGATGTAAACAACATTCCACTCTTCAATGCCGACGAGTTATCTCTGGCCACAAAACGAATTAGAAGCGGCAGAGCCCCGGGACCAGATGGGATCCCTGCTGAGATTCTAAAAATAACAGCTCGACACCATCCGGATTTCATCCTGGACACCATGAATTCGCTGCTAGTTGCCGGAAACTTTCCAAATAAATGGAAGCGAGCAAAGCTCATCCTCATAAGAAAGGCGGACAAACCAATCGGAGAGCCAACATCATATAGACCTATCTGTTTACTGGATGTAGCAGGGAAATTGCTGGAACAGCTTCTGCTAAGAAGACTTAAAACGAAGCTCGACGCCGGAGCGGGACTATCGGATAGACAATATGGATTTAGATCTGGAAAATCTACCATAGATGCTATAACTTCCGTCCTAACCATCGCAAAATCAGCAAATTCCGGAACGCAAAGAACAAAAAAACTGTGCGCTCTCATTACATTTGATGTAAGAAACGCCTTCAATAGTGCCAGCTGGACTCATATAATGAATAGCCTGACAGCTATAGGGATATCACCTTACTTAACGAGAATGATAAGAAGCTATCTTAGTTGCAGGAGTCTGATACTGCAATCTGGACGACAGACTGAAGTACGTGAAGTTAATAGTGGTGTCCCACAGGGATCTATACTGGGTCCTACCCTGTGGAACGTATTGTACGATGGGGTTTTAAGAATAAAACTTCCACTGGGAGCAACGACTATTGGATTCGCTGACGACCTAGCTCTGGTGGTAACTTCTAAGACAGAACAGGGGCTGATGGTAACGGCTAACCATGCAATTAACAAAATCTGCGACTGGATAAAGTCTAAAAACTTATGTTTAGCTCCAGAGAAAACTGAGGCAGTTCTACTCATTGGCCTGAGGAAGCACAGACCGATAAAATTTAAGCTAGAGAATACACTAATATTCCCAAAAGAGCAGATCAAGTACCTGGGAATATTAATAGACAAAAGGCTCTCGTTCTCAGCGCACATATCAGAAGCAGCAGCGAAGGGGATGAAGACGATGGCAGCTATGCAAAGATTAATGCCCAACGTGGGTGGGGCAAAAAATGGTAAACGGAGGTTGCTGGGCTTGGTGGTCCAGTCTACTATGACGTACGGTGCACAAATCTGGGCCAATGAACTCAAAAAAGAATCTAACGCACACAAACTTGCAAATGTCCAACGGAAAGTGGCCCTGCGTGTGTGTAGCTCATACCGAACAGTCTCTGGACAAGCCGCCCTGGTTATTGCCAGCATCTTCCCGATCGACCTAGTGGTAATGGAGCGGAAAAAGCTACAAGAGGCTGGCCACAACAGGCTTGTAAAAAGACGGGTCAGAGAAGATCTGCTGAAAGAATGGCAGGAACGATGGGAGTCCAGCGATAAAGGGCAATGGACAAAACTTCTGATCCCAGACGTAGCCACATGGGTGAACAGACAGCACGGCGAAACGAGCTACTACTTAACTCAAGTGCTAACAGGACACGGCTGCTTCAGAGACTACCTGTTCAATCTGAACCGAGCATCTGACGATCTGTGCGTGTACTGCGGAGAACAAGATAGTGTGAGCCATACAGTTTTCGACTGCTGCCGTTGGCAGGATGAAAGAGAAATACTTGAAATGTATCTGAATAAACCCATCGGCCCAAGAAGCCTAGTTAAGCAAATGTTGCAAAATAAAAAGAACTGGGACAAGATCCATGGGTACATTTGTAAAATTTTAAGCAGCAAGGAAAAAGATGAAAAAACTTTTAAGCAAATCTAACTACACCAGTCCACCCGCCACTCAGAGGTTATGCGATAAGCGGTTCCAGAGTGAACGGGTGTGACCTTTCCAGGGGGACCACTTGTCTGGAGCGGTGAAAGCCGCCAGCTACGCCCCCCCCCCAAAAAAAAAAAAGTCTTGTCTGTCTAGTCTTGTCTGTCTAGTCTTGTCTGTCTAGTCTTGTCTGTCTAGTCTTGTCTGTCTAGTCTTGTCTGTCTAGTCTTGTCTGTTTAGTCTTGTCTGTCTAGTCTTGTCTGTCTAGTCTTGTCTGTCTAGTCTTGTCTGTCTAGTCTTGTCTGTCTAGTCTTGTCTGTCTAGTCTTGTCTGTCTAGTCTTGTCTGTCTAGTCTAGTCTGTCTAGTCTTGTCGGTCTAGTCTTGTCTGTCTAGTCTTGTCTGTCTAGTCTTGTCTGTCTAGTCTTGTCTGTCTAGTCTTGTCTGTCTAGTCTTGTCTGTCTAGTCTTGTCTGTCTAGTCTTGTCTGTCTAGTCTTGTCTATCTAGTCTTGTCTGTCTAGTCTTGTCTGTCTAGTCTTGTCTGTCTAGTCTTGTCTGTCTAGTCTTGTCTGTCTAGTCTTGTCTGTCTAGTCTTGTCTGTCTAGTCTTGTCTGTCTAGTCTTGTCTGTCTAGTCTTGTCTGTCTAGTCTTGTCTGTCTAGTCTTGTCTGTCGAGTCTGTCTGTCTAGTCTTGTCTGTCTAGTCTTGTCTGTCTAGTCTTGTCTGTCTAGTCTTGTCTGTCTAGTCTTGTCTGTCTAGTCTTGTCTGTCTAGTCTTGTCTGTCTAGTCTTGTCTGTCTAGTCTTGTCTGTCTTGTCTTGTCTGTCTAGTCTTGTCTGTCTAGTCTTGTCTGTCTAGTCTTGTCTGTCTAGTCTGGTCTGTCTAGTCTTGTCTGTCTAGCCTTGTCTGTCTAGTCTTGTCTGTCTAGTCTTGTCTGTCTAGTCTTGTCTGTCTAGTCTTGTCTGTCTAGGCTTGTCTGTCTAGTCTTGTCTGTCTAGTCTTGTCTGTCTAGTCTTGTCTGTCTAGTCTTGTCTGTCTAGTCTTGTCTGTCTAGTCTTGTCTGTCTAGTCTTGTCTGTCTAGTCTTGTCTGTCTAGTCTTGTCTGTCTAGTCTTGTCTGTCTAGTCTTGTCTGTCTAGTCTTGTCTGTCTAGTCTTGTCTGTCTAGTCTTGTCTGTCTAGTCTTGTCTGTCTAGTCTTGTCTGGCTAGTCTTGTCTGTCTAGTCTTGTCTGTCTAGTCTTGTCTGTCTAGTCTTGTCTGTCTAGTCTTGTCTGTCTAGTCTTGTCTGTCTAGTCTTGTCTGTCTAGTCTTGTCTGTCTAGTCTTGTCTGTCTAGTCTTGTCTGTCTAGTCTTGTCTGTCTAGTCTTGTCTGTCTAGTCTTGTCTGTCTAGTCTTGTCTGTCTAGTCTTGTCTGTCTAGTCTTGTCTGTCTAGTCTTGTCTGTCTAGTCTTGTCTGTCTAGTCTTGTCTGTCTAGTCTTGTCTGTCTAGTCTTGTCTGTCTAGTCTTGTCTGTCTAGTCTTGTCTGTCTAGTCTTGTCTGTCTAGTCTTGTCTGTCTAGTCTTGTCTGTCTAGTCTTGTCTGTCTAGTCTTGTCTGTCTAGTCTTGTCTGTCTAGTCTTGTCTGTCTAGTCTTGTCTGTCTAGTCTTGTCTGTCTAGTCTTGTCTGTCTAGTCTTGTCTGTCTAGTCTTGTCTGTCTAGTCTTGTCTGTCTAGTCTTGTCTGTCTAGTCTTGTCTGTCTAGTCTTGTCTGTCTAGTCTTGTCTGTCTAGTCTTGTCTGTCTAGTCTTGTCTGTCTAGTCTTGTCTGTCTAGTCTTGTCTGTCTAGTCTTGTCTGTCTAGTCTTGTCTGTCTAGTCTTGTCTGTCTAGTCTTGTCTGTCTAGTCTTGTCTGTCTAGTCTTGTCTGTCTAGTCTTGTCTGTCTAGTCTTGTCTGTCTAGTCTTGTCTGTCTAGTCTTGTCTGTCTAGTCTTGTCTGTCTAGTCTTGTCTGTCTAGTCTTGTCTGTCTAGTCTTGTCTGTCTAGTCTTGTCTGTCTAGTCTTGTCTGTCTAGTCTTGTCTGTCTAGTCTTGTCTGTCTAGTCTTGTCTGTCTAGTCTTGTCTGTCTAGTCTTGTCTGTCTAGTCTTGTCTGTCTAGTCTTGTCTGTCTAGTCTTGTCTGTCTAGTCTTGTCTGTCTAGTCTTGTCTGTCTAGTCTTGTCTGTCTAGTCTTGTCTGTCTAGTCTTGTCTGTCTAGTCTTGTCTTTCTAGTCTTGTCTGTCTAGTCTTGTCTGTCTAGCCTTGTCTGTCTAGTCTTGTCTGTCTAGTCTTGTCTGTCTAGTCTTGTCTGTCTAGTCTTGTCTGTCTAGTCTTGTCTGTCTAGTCTTGTCTGTCTAGTCTTGTCTGTCTAGTCTTGTCTGTCTAGTCTTGTCTGTCTAGTCTTGTCTGTCTAGTCTTGTCTGTCTAGTCTTGTCTGTCTAGTCTTGTCTGTCTAGTCTTGTCTGTCTAGTCTTGTCTGTCTAGTCTTGTTTGTCTAGTCTTGTCTGTCTAGTCTTGTCTGTCTAGTCTTGTCTGTCTAGTCTGTCTAGTCTTGTCTGTCTAGTCTTGTCTGTCTAGTCTTGTCTGTCTAGTCTTGTCTGTCTAGTCTTGTCTGTCTAGTCTTGTCTGTCTAGTCTTGTCTGTCTAGTCTTGTCTGTCTAGTCTTGTCCGTCTAGTCTTGTCTGTCTAGTCTTGTCTGTCTAGTCTTGTCTGTCTAGTCTTGTCTGTCTAGTCTTGTCTGTCTAGTCTTGTCTGTCTAGTCTTGTCTGTCTAATCTTGTCTGTCTAGTCTTGTCTGTCTAGTCTTGTCTGTCTAGTCTTGTCTGTCTAGTCTTGTCTGTCTAGTCTTGTCTGTCTAGTCTTGTCTGTCTAGTCTTGTCTGTTTGAATGGGTGTGAATCTGAGTATTTCGAAGTAAGAAAGGGTCTGAGGCAGGGATGCCCGTTGAGTCCTACACTTTTTAATCTCTATGTGGCTGACATGGAGAAAGTGTTGACAGATGGCCAAGCTGGAGGCGTGGTTATAGGGAGAAAGAAAGTGTGGAGCTTAGCCTACGCGGACGATATGGTAGTGTTCGCTAAAACCGCAGGAGAAATGAAGGAGTTGATTGAAAGGCTGAGAGGTTATTTTAAAAAGAGAGAGCTAAATGTAAACGTGGGAAAAACTAAATGGATGCGTTTTAAAAGGGGAGGTAAATATAGGAAAGAACGTTTCGAATGGCTAGGAAAGGAAATTGAGGAGGTGCAAAAGTTTAGGTATTTAGGATATGTGTTTGGAACTGGGTGCACTAATAGGGAGCATGTGGATTATGTGTCAAAAAAAGCGTGGGTGGCGGCAGAACGCATGTGGAAGGGATGGAGATCTAGTTTTGAAGGGAACTTTAGGGCGGCGGAGGTAATATGGAAAGTGTGTGTGAGAAGTGTTTTGACCTACGGTTCGGAAGTATGGGGGATTAGAGAGGAAGAGAAGATAGAGAGGGTTCAACAAAACTTCTACAAGAAATTCCTAAAGTTAGACAAATCGACACCAGGCTACATAGTTCTGCAAGAGGTGAATGCCCACAAGGTGGCCGTTTTAGCGGCAAACAGGGTGATAAGATATGAATACAAGGTGAGTGAAATGGGGGATGAAAGAATAATAAAAGAGGTATTTAGAATGGCAAATCAGGAGGGTGAAAGAGGGAAGAATGGGAATGCGTGGGGAATGAATAAAAGGAAATTATATGAAAGAGCAGGGATATCTGGCGAGGGACTAGAAAAACTTAAGAGGGAAGGGGCAAACTGGGTGGAAATGCTAGGTGAGCGATTAGTAGAGGTAGAGTTACAGGAACGCCAAGACCAAATTGCAAACAGTAGATTTTTCAAAGAATATGCAAAGATTCAGGTGCTTGGTCGTTTACCTACCTATTTATACTCAACGAAAGAGGCAGACACGCAGGTCATACTGGCAAGGTTTAGGTGTGGAAGTGAAGAACGTGGTAGGAAATATTGGATGAGTGAAGAATATCGGAAGTGCACAGTTTGTGGGGCTGGAGAGGATAGATGGGAACATTGGATAGAAGAATGTACAAGGAATGAATGGAAGGAACAGGAGAAAAGGCTAGGACAAGAATGGAAGAAGTGTATGGATGAAAGTGGAATTGGTTTGGAATTGTTAAGGGGGGTGAAAAAGTGGAAAGAGCAAATAGGCAAAAAGGAAGAACCTATTCCTTTAGTATATAAAGTGTAGGTAATATATGTATAGTATGTAATATATTTTAATATATTTTGTCTTGTGTGTGTATGTCTTGTCTGTCTAGTCTTGTCTGTCTAGTCTTGTCTGTCCAGTCTTGTCTAGTCTTGTCTGTTTAGTCTTGTATGTCTAGTTTTGTCTGTCTAGTCTTGTCTCTTTAGTCTTGTCTCTTTAGTATTGTGTGTCTAGTCTTGTTTGTCTCACTAATTTTTTTAAAAAGTGGCTGGGGGGAATTTCTCACTAAACCCGCTATTTCATTTTGACTTTTAGTATGCGCCACCCCGATATCGTGTACCTTGCATGCATTCAGGGTGGCCAGCCCGGAAGTTTACTGAAAATTAGTTGTTGCCTCCCTGACAAGGGAACGAACCCTTTCTAGTCTAGTCGAAACGAACTCTGTCTAGTCGTGTCTGTCTAGTCGTGATAGTCTAATCTTGGCTGTCTAGTCTTATCTGTTTAGTCTTGTCTGTCTATTCTTGTCTGTCTAATCTTGTCTGTCCAGTCTTGTCTGTCCAGTCTTGTCTGTCTAGTCTTGTCTCTTTAGTCTCCACTTTAGCTTTTAGTATGCGCCATCCCGATATCGTACAGTTTACATTCATTCAGGGTGGGCAACCCGTAAGGTTAGTAAAAACCGCCCCAGTTGTTGCCTCCCCGACCAGGAATCCAACCGGAGTCTCCCAGTCTTGTTTGTCTAGTCTTATTTGCCTAGTCTGGTCTGTCTAGTCTGATCTGTCTAGTCTGGTCTGTCTAGTCTTGTATGTTTAGTCTTGTAACTTTATTTATCCAATTTAATTTATATTTATCATATTTATCATACTTTATTGTAATTTTATTGGAAATAAATAAATTGTTAAATGTGATTAAATCTGAGTTTATTAGAAAATAATTGTTTCAGTAATCATTCAATTCCATGTTCACAGTTGAAAAATAAAATCATATTTGCTTATAGTTTTTCCTTCAACTCTGATTTGTGTAATAGGAAAGCGATAATATAAAGATCATGTCGAAATACACGAAAAACTGTTCTATTTCCTTATATGGGGTTGTAAATAAATTAGATTTGTGTGCATTTTTTGTTTTTTTGGTGAAAAGAGAAATATAAATGGAATAAAACCGGGACAGTTTTCCAATCAGAATATCAACGGCCATAACTTTCGCGTGTTCCAAATATTTTTCTCCTTAATCGAATCGCAAACTCATTGATTTACCATAAGCGCACATTTCACCCTTTTCAATCCCACTTCCTATACCTTTTATATATAAATATTTTATATATCAAATCCCGCAAAGCAACCCTCGAATAATAAGCTATTTAAAACTGAAAACAAGTTTAAAATGTTAAATTAGTAGAATTATATTGGAAAATTGTTAATCATAATGTTGGTTATTCTCATCCCTATTGTTTATCATTTTTTATATATTATTGGGAAATTCCATTCCTATAATATATAAAATTATATCCCATAATAATATCCCATTCCCAATAATATATAAAAAATGTTAATCATAATTAAATTTTAATGAAACTGAAATATATGTTTTTAATTTAGAATGGTACTGAATAAAGCGAATTTATTTTTATTTTATATGTTGAAAGTAATATGGAATTTACTGACTGTGAAATATCACAATTTCGTCTGGTGGAATCGCAACAATTTCAGTTATTTTATTTATTTATTAGGAATATAAAGGTAGTCATCGCAAATCTGACCATCGTATAAGATGGATGACCGATAAAGAAAATTCCAAAAGTCTTCCGATTCGTTCTCGTTGAACCGTTTATAGAAAGAGGAAGCAGCTGATAGATTATCTAGCTAGGTGCATTCAGTACACGGATCTCTGAAAGAGGAGTGCTGAGACAGCAGCACGTGATATGCCTACCACATAAGAAAGCTCACAAAACCAACCCCTCCAGCACACACAAAACTTATATAACTAGTTACTTTTAATCAATAGTAAGATATATTTAAGGAAATAAATTTAGATTTTTCCTTATATAAATAGCAAAATAAATATAAATTCGTAATTACAAAATTTAAATGAAATTTGTTATCATTTTCTTAATTTATGTACAAATAGTAATAAAACATTATTCTTGCACCAATTGAACAGGCTTAAATTGGTAATTATGAATAATAAACAACTAATAATGAAAGGATGTGGCTAATAAAATATTAGTTTTAAATTTTGTAATGAGTTTGAATGTTATGACATTTATGTTGTTTATAATATATCAACTTTGAGGAAAAGCCGAATCATTAGTCAATTAGAGCGATGGTAGTAGGTACATGTGATTTTTTTTTGTTGAACAAGATAAGAAAAAAAATATGCAATTGGTTTCAGATAATAATTAAAATCGTATGTTAATGGGTAAAATGAGCATTTTTATGAATACGATGGTTGCGTCCGTTACTACGTGGTAATCCATATTTACACTGAATTTATAAATTCACTATGTTTTAACCACACTGTAAAAATATTATATAACTTGTTATTCACATTTACATAAATTTAAACACCTAACACGACTCGAGTTTCGACGGGTGAAGGATAATGACTTTCACCCGTCGAAGCTCGAGTCGTGTTAGATGTTTAAATTGTGAATAACAAGTTATATAATATTTTTACATATTAAGTGTGGTTAAAACATAGTGAATTTATCAATTCAGTGTGAGCAGTTTTAATTAATTGATGCATAAAATATAATTAGGAAATATTTTTATATTAAGAAATATTTTGTACACTGCTCAAAACAATTAGCGGGTTACTAATTTGTTCTCCATAAGTTCTCCATAAAATTCGAACTGGAAATTACATGCAAATAAAATTAAGAATATCTGAAAGACGCTCTATTTAATTGATATAATTGACCCATAGAGAATTATCAGCATCGCATACTTTTGGAGTATCCGTAACAATTAACAAGAACTACCAAAACTAAACTGAAAAAACGTATGCCAAATTTGATTCAAAGAACTAGGAAGGCCTTATTCAGATCAATATAGAGACGAAAATGTTTGCAAATGACAATTTGACTTAAGTTAATTGAAAATAAAGCATCTCAACAAAGTGTAAGTTGTTCGTGTTATAACATTAATTCAAAATTAATTGAAACTTGAGCCAAGTTATTCTCTGTTATTCAGCGATTGTGGAACATGTACTTGGAAACAGGTCAATATACCAGGCGCGGTGGGCAAAGTCGCAAAAGAAAAACAACTCAATATCAAGACAGATTTTTACTGTTTCGGGTCTTCGCAAAAGAGTTTCTTCGGCGAAAGACCTATTAATTTCTCCCAGGATGACGCATGGGGTTACTGTATCAGACCAAACAATTAGGAATAGGTTGAGGGAATCAAATTTGAGGGTAAGACGATCCGTCCGAAAACTCTCTTTGACACGACGCCACAGAATAGCAGGGATAAATTTTGAACATGTCGCATTGCAACTTCTACAATGGAAGTCTGTGCTCTTCACGGAAGAATCAAGGTTCCGTATTACTTGTTGCGATGGCCGAGTGCGGGTTAATACACGACAAGGAGAACGCTACGCAGCCGCTACTGTCCACAAAGTCGAAAGATCTGGAGGTTGTTCAGTTATGCTATGGGGTGGGATTAGTATCGACAGTAGAACCGACCTTGCTGTAATTCCAGAAAATCTCAACGTTGATCTATGTTGACATTGTGTTAAGAGAACATGTTGTCCCTGTGGCATATGGAATAGGACTAATTTTTTTGTTAATGCAGGATAACACAAGACCATATACTGCGCGAAACACTTTAGACCTTGTACAAGAACTGGAAATTCAAACATTGGTGTGGCCTACGTTAAGTCCTGATTTAAATCCCATAGAGCATGTTTGGGATATGCTCGACAGACGTGTTCCTGGTCGCCCGAAACCTCCTCCGACCACCCAGCAGCCAACGGCGGCTCTTATTGAAAAATGGGACAATATACCACAAAAAGACCTTCGAACACTTTTGCGAAGCACTATTCTAGTTTGTGGTATTTGATTCAACAATTGTCAACAAGTTTTGCTCTCCGGCAGCTGCTACGCTTGCTTGAACTTGAGACGGCGCCTGGGCCTAGTTCGCTTAAGGGACCCTCACAGTGCAAAATTTTCAAAAATCGATGTTTTTTCATTATCCCGATAGTATACACTGTTATAAACATTCTTCCCAGTTTTTAAATCGAAATTCGAATTATTTAGGTCGCTACAGCCTTTCTTAGAAAAAGGGATTGGAGTATCTGGCGCTCACTCCAAACTTTAAACGCGTTTTTCTCGAAATGGTGTTCACTGAAAACGGTCTCCGGTCTCCATTGTCCAAGGAACAGTTTTCAAGCTACCCCTTTGAAATTTAGACTGAACATTCTTCGCGTCATTCTTTATGTTCCTATGGAAGCTTTTTTTTAAATCTTCCATTTTTTTCATACGAATAATTGTCGAAAAAATAGCCTGAATTCGATACCTTTTTGTCAAACCGCCGCCATTTTTTTTCAATTTCATAAAAAAGAAAAAGGTTCCATAGGAACATATAGGCTTTCCTACAGATTAATAATCTTCTTGATATTTTTATATCAGATCAAAATTACGTCCGCTATCATGGAGACGATGCAAGAGCTTTTTTTTCAACTACGTAAAATTTAACAAAAAAATGTTAAACAATAAATAAATCAATTCCAAAAAAATCATTTTGTATTCTCGATTACTACTTTAATTTGTAAAAAAAAATCACACCGATTATTTTATCCTAAACACAAAAAAAAATTCGTGAAAATCTGGCTATTTTTCGAGGTGTCACACTGTGGGGTCCCTTAATTCAGTTCAGGCTTGCAGTGCAGTGCAATGGCTACCTCGATAAAAAGCGCAGTGTCTTATTTGGATTGTGCAAACTGAATCTGTTATAACAGTGCAACGCAATTTTAGATGACAGTATGGTGTTGAATTTTCTACAGCAAAAACTATCTGTCATTGTCTGCATTCTTTCAAGAAAATCGGTAGTGTTTTAAAAGGCAAATCGCTTGGTAGACCGAGAGCTTCTGAAGATGTTGTTAAACAGATCCGGATTTCGTGTGTTCGGAGCCCATAGTTATCAAAAAAATAGCCACTGCACTGCACGCCTGAAGCCGTCCCAAGGTCAAGCAGGCATGCGAGATGCCGGGGAGCAAAACTTGTACAGTTGATGAATGAAACACCACAAATTAGAATAGTGTGTATCACTTGGAACAGTTTCTATGACACAATACAACTAGGGAGTTCTTTTTAAAAGACCCTAGAACTATAAATAATATCAGATTGAGTCATTTTGTCTGATATAAACTGGAAATTCGCCTTGTTAAAATTTAAATTTGTTCATTAGAACGAAATTGAAGTTAAAAATGTATTCATTGGAAACGAAGTGACAAACACAACATTTCTTTACAAGGAGGATTTTGGACTTTAAAAAGACATTGGAACTTAGGCAGGACGAATTTGAAATTAAACATTATTACATTTTCCAAACATAAATTGGACAAAAAATTAATTCGTTAAAACATCACGTGGAAAATATTCAACAAATATTTATAAGTATGTATTTATATATAAATTAAATGTAATTCATAGGCCCAAATAACAAAATATTGAAAATGAACAAACAACATTTTTAACAATATTTTTTTCAAAAATGTGTAAAATTTGTTTTATATGTTACAATAAAACCTTAAACCTAGTAATTGTATAAACGTTATAATGTGTGTATACATCTAATTATTAAGATTTAGTAACCCAGATAAATATTAAATAAAAGACAAAATATATTAACACCTTGTACTCCGTTGACGTATAATCAAGGTATTGACGTAACTGTACGTTATTTTTATTTTATAGCTTTCCCCGAAGAAAGCCGACTGAAGAACTTTTGGCAGTTTTCCGTTTCGTCCGCGAATGTTTTGATGAAACGTAATTGGAAAATCGGTTTGATTTCCTCAGGTTTTAAGATTTTCTTGTTTTGAAAATCTTGGGAAAACCATCGATGGTTTTGTTGAAAATATTGGGGTTTTCCACGATTTTTCGGGAAAATATGGGGCTTTGGGCTAGACCATGAGAAACTGAAAAAATTTGAAATTTTCGGAAAAATCTTTACCTACATTTTGAATCAGACTATGAAGAACAGAAGACGTCATTGGAATTTATTTTATATATTAGGAGAATTAGGAATTAGGAATATATTAGGAGTTTTTACTAAATTTTCTGAAATACCGTTATAGATATGGATTATGGACCAAACCTTGAGAAACAGAAGAAATTGTTCGACGATTTGGAGTTTCCCCAAGATTTTCGAAAAAACCATACTTTTGGAACACGTTTGAAATTGTCCACATTGGATCATATGGATAATTCTTCTTCAAAATCCTCCGAAAAAATCCTCGGAAAGACGCAAGAAAGACACTCGGAAAAACTTTGCTTTCCGAAAAACTAGCCCTAATTGTATTTTGAACCAGAAAATGTTCAGATTTTTCACCTTTATCATCGCTCGGCCTGTATACTGTTAACAATATATCAAAATGGATTTTTAAAAATAATAACATACTTTAAAATATATCTGATAGAAATGACTAAAATTACTTTTTAATTTTGAAAATTAGAATATGAGAATATATAAATTACTAATTTAAGATTTTTTGTTTTGAAAATCCTGGAAAAACAAAGTTTTCGTGGGTTTTGTTGAAAATATTGAGTTTCTATATAGTTTCCATTCCAAGTTCTTTAATGAATATAGAGAAACTTGGCCGATTAAGTAATTCGATGAACTTCCCAATAGTTTCCTACCCTTAGATAGCCACCGGTTATTAAATAATATTTCGCATACAACTAATTTTAATAAACTTAATTTAAATTTTATAATCCCATAGAAAGTGACGATATTTTAGTTTGAGATTATGAATACTACAAAAATATTTTTAGTTTGATTTACATATTGTCCTTTGGTAGTATAGTGTATAAATTAGATAAAAATAATCCTCCATATTATACCTTTGAAAATAATCCAGAATTGAAAACAAATCTTCCTCAATTTTGGTCGAAATTGGAATTTATTAAATAAATTAGCTCCATTAAATAAGTTAGCTCCACACATATGGGTTAAACAGTTAAGAAAATATAGACTAGCTATAGCCCGCGGTTTCGCTCACGAGAATTTTTATATCAGTTAATTTAAACCAGGTCTGCTATATTTTCCAAATATTTATTATCTTGAGAATATTAATATGCAGAATATTAAGATGGACCGTAAGTAATATTTGAAAATTGTTACGAGCCCCGAATAAAATTAGGTAGAAATAAAATAAACATTTGCCTAACTTATTTTCCCCAATGTATCTTCAAATGATTTTCTTCATACGTACACTTATTAATTTTGAAGCAAGTTAAAGATATAAGTTTGAATGCAATGGAGTGGTTGAAAATGGTTTGAATCTTATTGCTTGTTTACTAGTTTTATTATTTGAAACAATATTAATAAACGTTACTTCCAAATTTTAGGATTTTTTAAGGTTTTAGAAATTTGAGCTTTTTAAGAAAATCTAAAACTAATTTCGCTAGTTTGTGCCTTTTTAATATATCGCTGTAAATATAAAAATATGTTTTTAGGTGGATGAAAATTTAAACTGACTTATTGTAAACTAAATTATATAAAGATTTATATTAGCGAAAGAATTTATGTAAAATTCTGCGTGTTTCAATATGGCGGTTGAGGCCACAGTGCCTAATCGCTTATAAATGGAGATAAATTAATTTTAAGTTTTTTAAATTTACATTGTAGTACAGAAGCAAACCTCCTATTTTCGTGAAACTTTGTACACGTGCTACTCTTGACTATGCGAATTAGTTTGAGAACATGTTTTGCAAAATTTTCCAATGCACGTAAATATTGCTTTCTGTGTCATGGCCCACTAAGGCTTTAGTGATTTTTTCATTTTTCGCCCAAATTCTGGATTGGACCAAAAACAAAACAACTACCCTCAGCCCACTGTAGCACTAAAAGGTTACATGGCTTCATTTAGTCGAGTCCTAGCGCCGTTTTTAAAAAAATGAGTCCCACCCATAAGTAAAAATCGGAGAGGTGTAGAAATTCAGGATTTTTGCAAAACCCTTAAAAGAGGCAAATTTTGGCTTGTCATAATTATTGACATATAATACATCAAAAGACACAACATTTTGTATAAAACAAACAACTAATTATATTTTTCTGTTTTGGTGAAACATAAGCTTGAAATAATTTAATTATTCAGAACATAAATAATTAAATTATTAAAAAAAGGGGAAAATTGCGTACTTTTCGACTTTTGCCCGATTTATTTTCCAAAATAATCTAAATAGCTTGAATCATTGAAAGTATTCTAAATTAAATGCAGACTAAAACTATAACACTTGCAAGATAAAATTGGTGAAACCATCCTACGTTATAGATAATCATACAAACTTGAAATAAACGGAACACAGCCTGAATATATAAATATAACAGAGTCTTTTTAGGACTACAAAAACAAATCTCACATGAAATTTGTAAGTTATTTTACAGCTTTCAGTCCACCTTCGTGGCACTCAACAAAAACCATAAAAATAACATTGTTTTTAAGATCATGTCTTTCCGATACCTTAGATGGATAGCCATCCGTGGACGCGTTTCGAGATTTATCTCTAATCAGCACAGCTTTGCTTCCATGAACAATATTTTGTAAACCACTTACTTGAAACCCCATGTGGTGTTGAGGGTTAGATGTTTATAATTTTGACATTTTGTGAGAGAGACATGAACTTAGTAGGTTATTGATTGAACTGATAAGATAGAATTGGTGAAACCATCCTACGTTATAGATAATCATACAAACTTAAAACAAACGGAACACAGCCTGAATATATAAATATATTCAGCCTTTCCGGAGCTCTATAACAATTATTGAGTCTTTAAACTACCAAAACAAATCTCACATGAAATTTGTAAGTTACTTTACAGTTATTACCTTCCAAAGTTGATGAGTCAGCCAGACACTTAAATTTAATGTATATATATATATATATATATATATATATATATATATATATATATATATATATACAAAACTACCTACAAATAATTATAAGAAAAACATTTAACCGAGATTGATGTAATGATAGTAATCTGAAACTAAATAATTAATAATATTTCCTTTAGCGAATGGACTATTAACTGATATAGTTGTGGGTGTACGACAAACATTGGTTTCAATGAATAAAATCGAAGGATATACTTTATGTGGAAATTGAACGTTTTCTCAGTGTCGATTTGGAACGCTTTCGAATAAAACTAAAAAAACGACGAGAGAAAATACAGGGGAATAAAATACAATTCGCCATCAAAATAACGATGAAAGTTAAAAAAAAAACGTTTTATGCGAAAAATATTTAATGCACCATTTAAATTAGAAAAAAAGGCAATTAATTTTTGTAATCGAAAAAACTGAAAATGCGGTGTTACATTTTCTATTATGTTTTACAAACATTATTAAAATTAAAACAAAGAATGTCCTATCCACATCAATCAAGTTAATTAAAAGTAAATAATAAAATTTCATTGAATTTGTGAAACAATTTACATTGGAAAATATTGTTATTCGCGAAAATAAAAAAAAAAACTCCGAATTTTAGTGAATGTATCCAAACTGATTTAACCTAGTCTATTTGATTTTCTATGTTAAACAAATAATCTATTCCAGTTCAGCTTAGCTAAATTAGTTATAATTAAATGCTTGTTAAATCTTATTTTGTTTGGTTAGTTTTAGTACAAGATGTATAAAATTATATATTTTTGTTATTATTATTATTTTATATTATTATCATTTTATATTATTATTATTTTATATTATTATTATACACAAAACTAGATAGACAAATGAAGACGGACGCAATAGGAAATATGCAAGTGATTTAAATTTACAAGATGTTTTACCTCCGATACTTTATGGTCTTGACATTACACCTAAACCATTATTTACACCAAAACCATTATTATATCGTTTAGTTTGTATTTAATTCCATAAAACTTTAATCAAAACGATCAAAATAAGCGCGCGAAATTCAAATTTACGAAACGCATCAGCATTGGTAGAATCGAAACATGACGTCACATGGCACATTATGACATGTATCGTCATCGAAATTCATACTATCCTAGTAGTGTTTGAAAGAAAATTTGTTTTTATTTATATTTCTGTAGTGTTTTAATAGTTTTTATTTATATTTCTGTAGTATTTATATTACTTAGTGCGATTTTGGTATATAGTGGCATAAGGAATTATCAAGAACAATGACTGAAATTGGTTTTGTCAAAGCACAATCGGACAAGCTACCAAAAATAGATGCTTTTATGATGACAGCATATTTTGTATCGAATCCAGATTTTATGTCCGCCGAGGTCAAAGGAGTGAAAGCTGCAAGGTAATTATTGTAACACATGATATTTTGTAGTTTACTAAATAGGTTTTCATGCATGCATGCATTTAATAGTATTTACCTAAACATAACCCCAAATGTTGTTATTATTCAACCAACTTTATTATGTTTCAATAGATTTTAGTGAATTTTGGATAAAGTGTTTGATGGAGCAGCAGATACCTAACGAAGTAGATGACCAATCGATATTGGAGATGTTTGTTTACGTATTTTCTTACTTCTTGGAACAGAAAAAAGACTTTATCCAGTGTACTTAATAATAGTAAAACAATAGTGTTTTCGCATTCCGGTACTCGACAATATCTATAAAATAATTTTTTAGCTTTTTTCGTTATCGAAATAGCGATTAAAATTGAAAATTCTTAACTAATAACTGTCTACGCAAATAGTAAACTACACTGAACGTGCCCTGTAACGTCATCCACAGCGCGCGAAAACTGGGGACGTTCAGACAGTTCACATTTAATCGGTATTTTATATATTATTTTAAAAATTAATTGAAACACTTTCAACAGTATTTATATTTTTTACTATCTTCAAACGAAGAAAAAAAAGCATATTCCCTATTGGACAAACAAGACAATACTCAATAAAAGATTATCTAGTTTTTTCTGTTTGTTAGTTTTCCCTTGGTCATTTTTCTATTGCTGTATTTCCGTTCTTCAACTTCTGTAACGGTCCGTTTTTATATTTGTGGGAAGTTGTAGGAATCATTAGATTAATTATATTTCGAGGGAGGATAAACCAAAAAGCGATGGGAAAAAATGTTCGGTTTTAATGAGCTTCGATTGATTTTATTTTTCGGTCGGCGATTCAGAAATAACAATGACGAGAGCGTGGAATTGGTAATGAGGCTTATAGTAATGCCCGATATATAGTGATCTCATCCCCTGTCCTCGTTGTGTGCCAGGCTGGGGCTGGGGCAGGACCCGTTGGTGTGGTGGGTGTAGTCGATATCTGGAGTCAGCCGGTGCCCGGACCTCCATCGATTATTCATTATTTATACAAACGTTCTTATTATTCTGCGCTGAGCTTTCCTTTTTTACTACTTATGGAAGAAGAGAAAAAAGGGATGAGAGGGGAAATATAGAGGGAAATCTGTGGAAGGAAGTCGCTCTGCACGCGAGCCACACGCGGTTTTCTTTACCTTTGAGAATTCCGTTTTGTTTATATCTCACTCTTTGTTGTATATCTAGCATCGCCAAATATTTATTTTAAGACGTTCCTTTTTTTTAGTCTAGTTATACTTGGGTGGATTGGGTTTATCTTTGATATTTGTTTTTCTTTTCCTTTTTAACTTTTATTTCCCTTGATTTTTTTGAATATATTATTTAGGACTATTTCGTGTTGTATCTATATTACATATATAGTACAACCACATACAAAAGCAATAAAGTTCAAATCTAACCGAGATTAGAATTCTAAAAATATCGAGTAAATGTCTCCAAGGCATTTTAGAATTTCTTACGAAGATACTAAATATTTGTAATAAAACTGTATTAAACTGAAACGTGTTTTATATTTGGAACAAATTTAGAGTTTTCTTGAAAATCTTCTAAAACAATTACTAAAATTGTTATCGAGCTTTTATAAAATACGATAAGAAAAAAATCTTCAGTTTGTTTATAGTTTGTATATAGCTATCACAAAAACTAGTCTACTCTTATTATAATAGAACAATTGTTTATAAAGTTAGTAAAAATATCCTTTTTTTATTAGATTCAGTTTAGTTCAGTCAAATACCGTCTATTTCAGACTAGTGCAGTATATTCCAATCTATTTCATTATGTTCAAGCCTAGTCCAGTCTAGACCTATCAAGTTCATTATGTTGTTGTCTATTCTAGTCCAATCTAGTTCATTATGTTCAAGCCTAGTCCAATCTAGTAAAATCTGGTTCATTATGTTCAAGCCTAGTACAGTATAGTGAAATCTAGTTCATTATGTTTAAGCCTAGTCCAGTCTAGTAAAATCTGGTTCATTATGTTCAAGCCTAGTACAGTATAGTGAAATCTAGTTCGTTATGTTTAAGTCTAGTCCAGTCTAGTCAAATCTAGTTCATTATGTTCAAGCCTAGCCCAGTCTAGTCAAATCTAGTTCATTACGTTCAAGCCTAGTACAATATAGTCAAATCTACTTCGTTATGTTCAAACCTAGTTCAGTCTAGTCAAATCTACTTCTTTATGTTGAAGCCTAGTACAGTATAGTCAAATCTAGTTCATTATGTTCAAGCCAAGTCTAGCCTAGTCAAATCTAGTTCATTATGTTCAAGCCTAGTCCGGTCTAGTCAAATCTAGTCCATTATGTTCAAGCCTAGTCCAGTCTAGTCAAATCTAGTTCAATATGTTCAAGCCTAGTCCAGTATAGTCAAATCCAGTACATTATGTTCAAGCCAAGTCTAAAGTCTATTCTAGTCAAATCAAGTTCATTATGTTCAAGCGTAGTCCAGTCTAGTTAAATCTAGTTCAATATGTCCAAGCCTAGTCAAATCTAGTTCATTATGTTCAAGCTAAGTCTAGTGTAGTCAAATCTAGTTCATTATGTTCAAGCCTAGTCCAGTCTAGTCAAATCTAGTCCATTATATTAAAGCCTACTCCAGTCTAGTGTAATCTAGTTCAATATGTTCAAGCCTAGTCCAGTCTAGTCAAATCCAGTACATTATATTCAAGCCAAGTCCAGTCTAAAGTCCAGTCAAGTCAAATCAATTTCATTATGTTCAAGCCTAGTCCAGTCTAGCTTTCTTACCCTATTCCACTTTGGCTTTTAGTATGCGCCACCCCGGTATCGCATATTTCGTATACATTCAGGGTGGTCCGCCCGGACAGTTAATCAAAACCGCCCTAGTTTGTTGCCTCCCAGAGCAGAAATGGAACCCGGATCTTCCGCTTGCTAGTAGAGTACTTTGTCAATTACACTACCGCGGAGGACAGTTTAGTCCAATCTAGTTCAATATGTTCAAGCCTAGTCTAGTATAGTCTGATCATGTTCATTATGTTCAAGCCTATTCCAGTCTAGTCCAATCTAGCTCATTATGTTCAAGCCTAGTCCAGTCTAGTCTAATCTGTTTTCATATGTTCAAGCCTAATCCAGTCTAATCCAAACTAGTTCCTTATAGTCAAGCCTAGTCCAGTCAAGTCCAATCTAGTTCATTATGTTCAAGCCTAGCCTAGTAGTCTAGTTCAGTACAGTACAGTCTAGTAGTCTAGTACAGTGCAGTTCAGTCTAGTAGTTTAGTACTGTACAGTTCAGTCTAGTGCACCTTAGAACAGTCTACCAGAATTAAGTCTAGGATAGAATAGACAATCTAGTTTTCTAGTCTAGTCTAGATAGTCTAGGATATACTATTCCGGTCAAATGCAATTTAATCTAGTCTAAAAGAAACAATATTATATTTTAGTTTTCGTTAAATCTCTTTGATCCTGTTTAGTATTGATTTATCCAGTTCAGTACAACCTTTCCTAGTTTTCTTGTTTTGTCTGTAGAAACTAACTCTAACTTTTAAACAATTTAATTTTTTATCTAGAACTGTGTATTGCTAATGAAATATAGAATGATTTGTAGAACGAAGTTTCTTAGAAAAGAGGAAAATGTAATAAGTTGACAAGCCTGGTTAACTGGAGTGTGAATGATTGGATGTGGAACGGTTTGCTGGCGGGTTATATATAAACACCTCCTTGCAGTTCTTGTTCTGACCAAATGAACCTCCGGCCAGATAGAGAGATAAAGACTGGCGCAAAGTTTATAGAAGATGCGCCGCGCCGTCCATAGCAAACACCGTTGATGAACCGTGCTGATCGCAACCGGCATTTCTAATCAGCTGGGTCAGGAATAATAAAAAAAAACTGCTGCACACTCCACTGAATGAATCAACAAGACACACTTATCCATAATAACGTTAAAGAACATTGCTAAAGTTTTAAACTGTACCTTATATTAAAACGAAAGATGAAAATGTTGTCTTGGATTATTTAGTTTTGTTTAGTTTACTTACTTTATTTTTGACTGGAGTTGTCTGGTCTTGTATCTTTTTGTATTATCTGACTTTGTTTGGTATTTGTCTGATAGTTCTGCTCATGTCCAGTCTTGTCTGGACTTGTCTGGTCTTGTCTTGTCTGGTCTAGTATGGTCTAGTCTAGTCTCATCCAGTCTGGGCTAGTCTGGTCTAGGCTTGTCTGGTCTGGTCTGGTCTTGTCCGGTCTTAATTAGTCTTGTCCGGTCTTGTCTGGTCTTGTCTGATTTTGTCTGGTCTTGTATGGACTTATCTGGTCTTGTCTGGTCTATTCTGTTTTTTTTATCTTCTCTGGTCTTGTCTGGTCTTGTCTGGTCTTGTCTGGTCTTGTCTGGTCTTGTCTGGTCTTGTCTGATCTTGTCTGTTCTTGTATGGTCTTGTATGATTTGTCTGGTCTTGTCTGGTCTTGCCTGGTCTTGCCTGGTCTTCTCTGGTCTTGTCTGGTCTTATCTGGTCTTGTATGATCTTGTCTGGTCTTGTCTAGTCTTGTCTGGTCTTGTCTGATCTTGTCAGGTCTTGTCTGGTCTTGCCTGGTCTCGTCTGGTCTCGTCGAATCTTGTATGGTCTTGTCTGGTTTTGTATGGTCTTGTCTGGTCTTGTTTGATTTTGTCTGATTCTGTCTGATCTTGTCTGGCCCTGCCTGGCCCTGTCTGACCTTGTCTGGTCCTGTTAGGTTTTGTCCAGTCTTGTCCGGTCTTGTCCGGTCTTGTCCGGTATTGACCGAACATGTCCGGTCCTGTCCGGTCTTATCGGGTCTTGTCTAGCATTGTCCGGTCTTATCTGGTATGGTGTCGTCTGGTCTTGTCTGGTATTGTACGGTCTTGTTTGGTCTTGTGTGGTCTTGTCTTGTCTGGTCCTGTGTGGTCTTGTCTCGTCCTGTCTGGTCTTGTCTTGTCTGGTCCTGTGTGGTCTTGGCTCGTCTTGTCTGGTCTTGTCCGGTCTTGTTCGGTCTTGTCTGGTTTTGTCCGGCCTTGTCTGGTCTTATGTGGTATTGTCTGGCCTTGTCTGGTCTTGTGTAGCCTTGTTTCGTCTTGTCTGGTCTTGTTTGATCGTGTCTGGTCTTGTCTGGTAATGTCTGGTCTAGTTTGGTTTTGTCTGGTCTTGTCTGGTCTTGTCTTATCTTGTATGGTCTTGTCGGTATTGCCTGGTCCGGCCTTGTCTGGTCTGGTCTTATCTACCCTTGTCTCGTGTTGTCTGGTCTTGTCCGGTCTTGTCTGGTCTTGTCCGGTCTTATCCGGTCTTGTTCGGTGTCTTATCCGATCTTGTCCTCTCTTGTCCTGTCTTGTTCGGTCGTGTTCGGTCTTGTTTGGCCTTGTCCCGTCTTGTCTGGTCCTGATTTTTGTCTTGTTTTGTCTTTTTTGTCGTGTTTTGTCTTGTTTTGTCTAGTCTTATCATGTCTGGACTTGTCTGGCTTTGTCTGGTCTAGTTTGGTCTTGTCCTATCTTTTACAGTCTTGTTTGGTCTAGTTTGGTTTTACCTGTTCTTAAACAGTCTTATGCGGCTTTATCCAGTCGTATTCAGTCTTGTTTAGTCTTTTTTAGTTTTGAATATATAAATCAAATCTAATATAGTGTAATTTTTGACTAATATTGCACAATACCTATTCACAAATATTGAACAATAAATTTTTCTAGTCTTGGTTTTTCATCGAACTATTCTATTATTATTCTACTATTTTTTGCTTTAGCCTTGACAAATCTGGAAACAATCTTGTTTTTCGTTTATAAGTTTTTTTTAGTCTCCTTGTAAATTAAAAATATGTCTAATTTTCTTGCGTAGCCTCCAATTAAAAAACTTATCGCTCCGTCAATCCCGAAAACATAAGCCAAACGCAAAATTTCTTTCTGAATGGTTTCCATCAAAATATTTCAAGTACCAACCGGATTACACAATCGGAATTATTTTTAATACATACGTAACCACAGTCCTGGTTTAATTTTAAACTGAGAGCTTATATTTATATATCAAAAACACACAGTTTTTTTTCTTTTATTTGCGGTTATCAGCTTTCTGTCTGAATGAAAACGTGTTCGGCGACAACAGTAAACCCACCGGGCTTATACAATAATCTATCAAGCGCAGAATATGATTATAATAATATGGTATCGGATTATGTGATGCACTTAATTACTAAGGTATCAATAAATCATCCATTGCGGGGGGCACGATGAAGTTACACTGACACCGCAACATGTCTCCAGTCACGAAAGGAAACACACCCTATATTGCAATATCAGCTCACCTTCCCACCCCCCTAAATTCTATTGATAATCTTAGCTGGACACGCACAAATCATATTTAATTATGGAATGGAGAAGAGATATGTCAATTTAGTGGGTTTTATTTCTGGGATTGACTGCGGCTGGTGTAAAAATAAGTTTTTTTAGGCGTTGGCTGAATAATTGCATAATTGGGGAATTGAATGAGCGCGATTCTATTTAGTTTTCAAAGACGTGGGAAAACGTGTGAGTTTTGTGTGGGTTTCCGGTTTTTTTTTTTTTAGTGAGTCGAAGCTTTTCTTCTTAAAATTAGAATCTGAGCGAAGATCACGTGCAACTTGCGATTCCATTCACTGTTTTACTAATTTTATATGTTGCGAATTATACTATTATTCTACATTTATTATACATTTTTATTATATATTATACATTGTAATTATATTATTTTATTTTAACCTAAAGTAATCATATAAGAATATTTTAGATGTTGACAATGACAAATATGATCAATTAAATTAGTTAATATTGAATTACATATATCAATTTTAGCAAAAATGTATCACTTTAATTATAAATCTATATATAAATCTATGTATAAAGACTAGTTATAAATCCTGAAATATGTTTAGTTGTTTGTTTCAAAGACCTTATGTTTCATGCCTTAGGTGTACAGTGGCAAAAGAAAATACAAGGTAATAGTGACACATTTGTCTCGCTTTTAAAATAAAAACCGTATATTGATATTAGCGTACCTATATTGGAATTTATAAATATGTATATTTGTAGTTATATTTGGAAATATATCTTGTGTTATTCATTAGGTTTGTTAGTTTTTTTTTAATTACTTAAATGTCCCTTTCAAACGTGCCTAGTGTATCTTGACCAATTACTCTGTCTAGTGTCTAGATGTCTATCTAGTTTGTCTAGATTTTCCACTCTGTTCAGTGTGTATATCCTGTCGAGACTGTCAAGTCTGTGGTAGAGCAGGGGTGGCCAACCTTTTGACCAACAATTTTATTGAACCACATTTATTACATAAACATGAAAAATTATTATTTGATAACGAGAAGGTTGAGACTGTATTTCTTGACATATTTTTTTAAAATCAGGACCGTGATTTGATGCTGCTACTCTTAAACTGCCATTCAAATTTCATCCGTAAGAAGTGATCTAAACTAATTTTTGATAAATTCATTTGAAGAAAGTTTTTTTAGTTTCAGTGCACATTTTTTTAATATTGACTATTTACGCGCTTCAATTAATTTTGAAAATTCCTTGTCATGTTGTCAATAACTTTTAAACCAACCGTTATTTTTTCAATTCATTTACAATTTCCCTTTCTAAATATGTTGCCTAAGCTCAATTTGTTTCTGCACTTAAAAGTAATAATGTCAACATAAATCACAGGATTTTGAAAAAAAACTAAAATCGATTCCAAGTAATCAATTAACACTAGAACTATCGATGTTAAAAATATATGTAGTTTTACCACACCCGTCAAATTGACGGGTTTTTTATCAACATGGCTTTCATTCTAACTTTTGGCTTGGTTTATGTAAATAAAACAAAATAATTTAACAAAAACAACATTTAATTTAATAATTCATTAATTACTTATATATTAATTAATTAATATTAGTTATTTAATATTAATTATTTATTATAATAAATTATGAATGTACTGCTAATATTACCAAGCATAATGTTTCGCATTGCATTAGCAATTCGGTCCGAAGTATCCTTGAATATAGTAAGTGATGGAATCTACCAACACAACCATTCCCTAATTCTTCCCATTCAGTAAGGTCGATTAGCAATGTTCTTTTTTCGGTTTTTGTTTGGCGTTGGTCGCTCTTTTGAGGAATTTCTACTTGCCTCTCTGAATCTTCACTTTAAAATTAATCAATTTTCAGCTTCTTCAGAGTCTGAAAAATCAGTTTTATTTTTCACATAAGATATGTCTAAACTCTAAATCATTATTACGTGAATTGGTGTCCGAACAGTCTTCATTTATACTAACGAGTTCTTTGAATTCTTCAAATAATTTTTTGTTTCCTGGAAATCGCTTCATTGTTGTAAAAAAAAATCATATTTTTTTTTTGTAAAAATATGTGAATACTTTTTCCCAAATTAAACTTTTCACAAATTATATTTTACACAGAGTTGCACTTTGCACCAAGAACTTTGTCGCATTAGAAGTGTAAGTTTTTGAGTTGCGTTTTCGTTAGTCAGAATTACTTGCTCAGTTGGAAATGGTCTCGGTGGCTCAAGTAGTTAGAGCGTTCGGCTATGCATCAAAGATGGGAGAACATGGGTTGTAATCTCACCAGTAAGTAATTCTTACAGAAGTGCAACTGATAATGATTGTGCTCTGATTACATTTACTATGAAATGTCTGAAAGCGATGTATAAATGAATGTAAATATTGATGTCCATCATTGCATCGATAATCCATAAAATATTATTAATAGCCTTGCAATAGCTGAAGAGGTCATTTTGCCGGATCTTGACATAAATACGTATAGGTAATATTGATTACAGAAATTAGAATGACTGAGTGGAAATTAGGGTTTCCTACCCGGGTACGCGGATCCGAGTATACCCGGGTATATGAAATTTTTAGTACCCGGGTACTATTTCATTGTCAGATCCGGGTACCCGGGTACCCATTTTGATCAAAAAAATCAAAACTCTCGGAAAATTATTACTAGGTAACGCCTGAAAAATAATATTAGCACATTTGCACTACAAACAATTAAAATAACTCTAAAGAAGTCGTTGACTTTTCTAAGATCGAAGTAATAAAGTAATATCGAAAAACAGAACTTTACGTGGGAAAAAAAAGTGGCATCGACATCGTCTTCTCAATCGGAATCTGAACAAAGTTCAAATCAAGTCCCAAAAAGACCGCGCATAATAAAATTTTTTCGACCTTGTACTAAACTTTCTGAAATTGTTGCACGCTTGGTTGCACAAAACGATGCTTCCATTCGGGCCGTCACTTATAGTAAATTCATCCGAGAAGCTTTTCATCATAAACAGCTAACTCTACCGGAAAGCGATGGCAAGACAATGGAACTAGTTCTAGAGTATTATGTACAACAAGAGAAGAACTATTGTACCAGATACTTGCCCTTGGAAATCCGCAAATACTTATAAGAAAGGTAAACGTAACTCTAACCAATACCCGTGGTCAAGTATTAGTAGCATCCAAACTCACGGACGAATTCGACATCAGGACAGGAGTCAAGCAAGGTGATGCGCTATCTGCTATGCTATTCAACTCTGTACTTGAATCAGTTATTAGAAACCTGCACATAACAGGCCAAATACACACAAAATCTCAGCAGCTATGCGCATATGCCGATGATATAATTATATCAGCACGAACAGCAGAAAGCCTAAAAGAAGCTGCTGCCTCCTTAGAACAGAAATCTAGCGTAGCCGGACTAGTAATAAACGTGAATAAAACCAAGTTCATGAGAAGTACCAAGGATCCAACACCCTGGCCAGAGCCACTACAAGTCAACGCATTTAATTTCGAAGAAGTCAGAACCTTCTCTTACCTAGGGTCGAAAATAACTAACAACAACAGAATTAGCGAAGAAATCATTGCGAGAATTGTAGCAGGAAAGAGAGATTATTACGCAAATAAGAAGCTACTGGGAGGGAGGCTTCCAAGTGTCAAATCAAAGTAAAAGATCTATAACACACGAATACGGAATAATATTAGACCCGTCATAACATACGCGTGTGAAACATGGACCATATCTACGATCAACGAAAACGCACTACGAGTCTGCGAAATAAGTCTGCGAAGAGTCTGCATATTACGCCGAATCTTTGGCCCCGTACAGGAAAACTGTGGTACATGGAGATGCAGAATGAACCATGAACTGGACAGACTAATTGGAGGAGCGGACATCGTAAGGCATGTAAAGGCACTAGGGTTACAATGATTTGGACATGTTATGCGTATGGAAAGCACCCGAGGACCGAAAATACTGACGAACTGGAGTCCACATGAGAGAAGAGCTCGGGGTAGACCACGTAAGAGATGGCGAGATGACTGCATCGACGACCTAAAGATATTAGGTGTGAGAAACTGGCTGCAACTGGTTAACAGCAGGGAGAGATGGAAGGATGTTGTAACTCAAACCAAGGCCAACCCACGACTGTAGAGCTATAGAAGAAGAAGAAGATGTACAACAAGAATCAGTTCCTAACTTCCTAATTAATTAATGAGAACAAGACTGTTAACTATGTGACTGATTGTACTATAAGTTAAGGAGGCATGTTGACATACTTCACTCTTTCGTAATAAATTAAAACATTATTATAAGAAAATTGTCGCAAAAATGCAAATACCCGGGTACCCGGGTATACCCGGGTATATGAAATAATATTACCCGATACCCGGGTATTAAAAAAAGTCGGGTACTCGAGAACCCTAGTGGAAATTGAATAGGAATATTTAATTACTCTTATATTTCATTAAAAATCGTCATAAAATTCTAAAATAATACATTACATTGAAGAGCATGGAATTTTAAAACCGTCAAAATGACGCTTTTGGTAGTTCTAGTGCTAATATATATTCGATAATATAAATGATTTGCTAGAAATATATGTGGAGAGTATTTATTCAAGATCACTTACCATGTCTTTATTTTTACATTGTAGTTAAAGATTTAACTGAGTTAAGTTCTGCCATATATCAGTTAAAAAATCTAAGTCAACTAGCCAATTAGAATCTTAAAAATTCTTTTATTTCAGAAATATGCCTTTTGCTAAGTCACCTAATTTCATTAGCGTCTTCCAATAGCTTTTAAAAAATCTGTAAAGTAGCAGAGCCTATAGAATTTATAATTTTGTAATGAGGTCCGTGGCTAAATGAAAGAACTTTAGTGCACAGAACTTGCTGATGTACTATGTAATTGTAAGTAAAAAAAAAATGCAAATGATTCATCTAGTTTTACATAAGGTTTATAACTTTATCTTTACCAATCACTGCTGGAGCCCCAGTTTGTCTGTTGTAATTGATATAAATGTAATTGATAATTTACGTAAAGGAAGTTGTTGTTGCAAAATATTATTTTAAAATACGTTGATAAATACCTTTACCTCTCGTTGTTTCCTTCATTGGCAAAATGCAAAGTATTACCTTTTTCAAAAAGTTTCGAAGACAACTTCTTTCCCTTCTTCTTATTACTATTAATTGTGATGTCACATCTAAAGATTCCTCAATTTCAAGTGAATTCCAAGAGCGCCTATTCATATCAGCTTCAAGTTGATCTTTAATTTAATTAGATATTGCTACAGTAAATAGTTTATTGCCCTAATTATTTCTGGCTTATTAGAAAATGTATCAAATAGAGATAAGTAAAGCTGGTTTAAATAATTCCCCATTTGAATATGATTTCTTATTCTTCGCAAAAAATGTGCTAGTTTAAACGAATAATTTAATGTATGATACACATCATCAGCACTCGCCATCGGCTCGTGTTTTAAACCCCGAAACTCATGCACAAAAGCCCATGTTTCATAAACTACTATTAATTTATCGGGAATTGTGTCGTGGGCGCATAATAAATATAAATATCTTACGGGCGCGCGGTTGGCCACCCATTTTAACAAACAAGAAGACAACAGTAAAAATGTCACCCGATGTAAAAATAAAAAGCGTATATTAACTTATGATGTTGTGGAGAGGGCGGGTGGTCGGTGATCGGATTTTTCAGTAAAAAATTATAAACGAATTTGTAAATACGTTAATAACTTGTATAATCAATAAGTTATTATTAAAATATTTTGTTGTCATTTGACTTGAAATGTTCACGCATGACGAAACAGTCAACATGTTATTGGTTTATGGGGAATCTAACAAGAAACCTAGAGGAGCAGTTCAGTTATACACCTAGAAATAGCCCGAACCTAAGCTTAAAAAATATTTCTAAGATTGGAATGCTATTTACGTGCAAATAACGAGGCATTTTCCTCTTGAAAGGCAATAAAAAAATTGAGAAAGGTCAATTCTGACAATACTGTTTGTCACTGTTTTGCAGTATTTTGAAGACAATCCAAATAACTTGATTCGGCAAGCCTGTCGTGAGTTGAAATTTTGAAAAGAACATGGCAGAATGGTAAAAATGACTATGCAATGAAAGTTCTATGCTTATATCTCTACTAGTAAAGAGCTTGTTCATTTTCTCAAATATTGATCTCGCTATTTCAATCCATGTTTTAATTTATTTTGTTTCGTTACCTGATTGAATTGTCCATTTTCCAAGGTCTATATCTATACGAGTGCGTATTTTCTGTGGTGGTGTTCGGTTCTCTCTGGTTTATCTGATCTTGATTCGGCGGGGATTTAGTAATAATTGACATTATAAAAATTTATTTTTAGTCCGTACTCACAAAATCGAATTTAGTTTTTCCAGAAGGTTGACGTCTCTAAAGCTACTTGTTAACAAAACCGTATCATCTGCATATCTGATGTTTTTCTCAACTTCCCAATTTATAACCGCAATTTATAACTAGAGGTCGGAACTTCAGGTTTTTGCCTATTTTTTTCGTTATAGGCAGATGGAAAGATAAGCAAATAAATCCGTTTTACATGATTCTCTATCGTTTTACGCTAGTTTAAAAAAAACCTATTTTGCTGTTTTAACTTTATACTGCCTAATAGATACCTAATGAGCTCTTATAGCGCCTATTTGTGACCTAAAATAGTGAAAAATTGTTTATTCATAAATTCTTAGTCTGTATGAAATTACGGAACGCATTATTTTTATCTACGCATTAGCAGCTGGTACCACTTGGCATCAGCAAACGTGTTCTTCTCGTGTTTGTGAATCCTAAGTTTACAATGTTGTAATAAAAACCAGGACTGGACATCTGTGCCATTAGCGCACATTCTAAAACGTGCCCTTTGTCCCACGTTTTGGATAAATGCAATTGTTTTATAGTTTTATAGTTTCTCCAGAAACTGAACCATTTGCCATTGCCACCCGAACCAATTATCACAAGATGGAATACTTGGCTAGAAGCGGCATTTTATTATTGCAACAATTTTGATGCTGTGAAAAAGGTTTGTTTTTCTGTGTTCCCATTTGGTCAACCAAACTTTTTATTTTCTTAGGTTGTAATGGAATTTGACTGTAGCAGTGCAGAGCCTATACGCAAGGCACAACATTGTTTTAAAAATACAGGCATTAAAAATTCTTTGGCATATATTTTATCCAATTTTCACATTTTACCAGAAACAATTACAAAATTGAAAAAAACTGGAACCCCATTAACAGAGTCTGTATCATTGGTGCGCAATGTATTAAAACATTTGAAAACTGCACCAGGCAAAAATGCACGAAGTTAATTTTTTAAACTTGAGGCTGTTTTAGAAAAAAATCCAGACTTTTCTATTTTATGAAATGTAGGAAAAATTTTAAGTGGCGAAGATGTTGAGCTTCCTGAAAACATAACGCCAGAAACAGCGGTAATGTTGAAGTATGCACCGGTAACGTCATGCGATGTTGAACGTTCTTTTTCCGCATATAAAATGGGTTTATATGACAGAAGGCACAGCCTTACACCAGGCAATTTATAAAAAATTATGTTAGTGTATTGCAACAGCAAATATGACACCGAAACAAACAATAATAATAAAGAAAATGGGCAAAGCACATAAAGGTTTGAATAAAATACTTTTGAACTTCTGCATTTTTTTATAAATTTTAATAAAAAATATAACCTATTTTCAGCGAACATTTTTGGAAACCTACATATCTTTCTTATCTTTATAGAACCTATTTAAAAATTTTAGAACCTTTAAAAACCTATTTTGTGTTTTTTGACAACCTAATAACCTACCTATTCTAACAATTTTTAATGCCTAAAGTTCCGAGCTTTATTTATAACTCATATTTGTTCTTCTTCCAACGTTTTATTAAATATAGCTTCGCTATAGAGGTAACATAGAAGCGGCGAAAGAATACAGCCTTACTTTACATGGCGACGGATCTGCATTTCTTCTGTTTTTATTATTTTCTACTCTTGCGTTTGCTGTTTGGCTCCAGTGTAAGTTGCAGATTATCTTCAATTAATCCGAGTTAATGTTTTGCTCAGGTGTAGTGGATGTAATTTATATTTAATCCTATCAAAAGCTTTTTCGAAATCTATATAACACGGATGGATGGATACACATATCCAGACATCGTTGAAAAAGAATATTAATCGCATATAGCGCCTCAGGTCTATTAAGCTGGCACACTCACCGTTTCAAAATTTGAAGTTTGATTAAACGATAAGTATGTGCTCTTTATGTGCTAATTATGTGCCGCAATCGAAATTTTTGTGCTCAAAGCGTTCAATGAAAAAAATCAAATTTGACTATTGGGGATGCCAACTTATTGTCATGCTAGCACCCACCCATCTGAATAATTAGGATACCGATCTAAAATAAGCGCTATAATTATGTGCTCTGTATGTGTTTTTCAAGTACCATGGAGCGAACTAAACCCCTAACTCAACGCCTAACTCAACCCTTTGTGCAAAAAACTCACCCCGAACCGAATAAGTCACAAAAGGTGAAATCTATAATGACATCGTACACAAATTTTAACCGAAGCGAAAACGTTTCAATAATTATGTGCTCTTGATATTTCCTTTTCGCCATTTTTTGTGCTCGCACCCTTTCACGAAAAATTTACACCCAACCGTCTGAGCAATAAGAGGTAAAATTTTAAGCGACAAGAAATCGTTGTAATAATTATGTGCTCTCGAGCACATTCTTCTGCTCGCACCCTTGTACGAAAAAATCACCCCAACCGTATGATTTAAGCGTTAAAATATATATGCCCGATTACTATAGATATACCTACCTCCTATGGCTTATACGGTTCGGGTTTTTGTCAAACCGAGGTTAGTCAGCCAAATTTCATTTTTTCATTGAATGCTTCGAGCACAAAAATCGCGATTGCGGCACATAATTAACACATAAAGAGTACATAATTCTCACCTAATAAAATTTTGAAGAGGGTAAAATTTTGGTATGCCAGCTTTTTAGACATTATAGACCAGGAGTTAGTGACATATTTTCAGGCGCGATTCCCTACAGTATGATTCTTGGAGTATATTGAAGTATGGATATTCTGACGACAATAAACCATATATTAATGAATAATTCCGTGTTTTTCATATGTAAAAGTAAGTAAAAGTAAAAATATGTAACATTTGTTTACAAATTAAGCATTTTTATACGATTTCTAGCGGTCTGCCATGTGTTTCAAAATGAAATTCAAGTAAAAAGCTACAAATAAAGTCATTAGCATACCATTCGTGTTCATAGGGTCGCATCGGACAGGTATATCTGTATTTAAAAAGTCTGTCATTGAGTAGTATACATGTTTATACGCGATCTAAAAAACAAACGGCATACCGTTTGCGCATGTCCAAAGGAACCTCGCATTAAAAACATCTCGCAAATTTTTCTTGATAATGTTCCGTCATTTAATTCCGCATGCCATTATGTTCCCATGCAGTTTATGATAACGTATGATGTATATGAAATTGGCATAGCGCTTCCTAAGTGCGCAACAGAAATAAGCAACAGAAGTTGGAAAATGTTTATGCCCGCCATACACGTTACGGTCTACCGTACAGGTTACATGCGCAGGTTTGCCTGCGCAGGTCAACCGTACGCAAGAAACTGCACAGGTCTATTCCCACACACGCTCTGGTCTACCTTCGCAGGCAAACCTGCACAGGTAGACCTGTCATGTGGACCGTTGTGTGTATGGCGGGCATTAATGAAATTTCCGTGTGTTTAAACATAATGTCGCTTTGTTTTTCACTTCATTTAGATGTATGTAGGTGGTATACCGAATGGCATACCGTTTGGTTAGCTTCGTACAGTAGAAAGTGCAGGCATACCCAACAGAAGTTTCAAAATGGTTAATGAAATCTCCGTATGTTTAAACAGTATGTTCCTTTGTTTTTCACTCAATTCAGATGTATTTAGGTGGAATATACCGAATTTCATACCGTTTGGTTAGGTCCAAGGCTGTCGAAGCTCACGTCTCGAAATCACGTCTGAAAATCTGTCACTCACTCCCGTTCTATTAGCGCCTCTCATATCCCAAGTCCTTCCGGAAAGTCAAACTGAGTGTTTTTAATCTAACTCGAAGTTCCTCTATATTCTGTTAGGTATGATTTTCAAGAAACTTTTTAGGGCATGGCTCGTGAGTGCAATGGTTCGATAATCTGAGCCTTTTCTTGGGTTATGTTTATTGGGAATGAGGAGAAAGTATAATGGTACATACTTTGTCCTCATTCCCAATAAACATAACCCAAGAAAAGGCTCAGATTATCGAACCATTGCACTCACGAGCCATGCCCTAAAAAGTTTATAAAAAAAGGCTATGTAGCAATAGGGAATACGCAAGTGATTTTAATTTTCTTGATTTTTTTACCCCCGATACTTTATGATCTTGACATTACACCTACACCATTATTTTCTCATTTAGTTTGTATTTAATGACATAAAACTTCAAAATCAAAAAGTCCAAAATATGCGAGAAAATTTCAAATTTGCGAAACGCATCACCATTGGTCGATATGGTATGTGACGTGCACGTTGACATTTATCGGCATCGATTTAGGTAGGGTGGACTATATACAATGGTGTTTAAGCATTTCGATATTATACAATATCTATAAAATATTTTTTTAGCTTTTTCCATTATCGAAATAGCAAATTCAAACTGAAAATCCTGTCTATGCAAATAGGCTATGCAACACTGAATGTCACGTATGAATAGGATGGTTGCGAAACTTACTACGTGGTAATTCATACTTACATTGAACTGAAAAATTCACTATGTTTTATATATCTACTAACTGACCCGGCGAACTTCGCATCGCCTCAGAATCTATAATAATTAAAAAATATCTTATTAGCTGAATTAAAGTCAGTCAAATGTTACGCGTATCGATATCTAGTAACACAATCGTACACGATTATATAATAGACGGGAATATAATCGTGTCTGTCCCTCGCATAAGGTACGACGTATAAAAAAAAAACCAAACCTCAAAAGTCGAATTGCTCGTTCACTCAATCAATAGTAATCTTTGTGATTAACAATAATGTTCGGGAACACTTTGTTGGGCTTTGATGCTTTGATGGGCTCGTCCTTAGTTGAGACGAAATTGCAACAAATATGCGGAAACAAAATCAATCCGTTCGTTTCGTCGACGGGAAGACGGCCATTACCGATTTTCAACAATTGCTTGGAGAAATCTTCGGCAGAGGAACGTTTAGCAATGAAACTCGCATCTTTGTCGTCAGCTGAAGTTTCTTAATATAGCGTCACACAGTAGATGATTTGAGGCAAGCGTTTATTTCATCGGCAGCGGTGGATCTTGGAATGACTGGTCGTGTTTGCCGGAAATCGCCAGAGTAGAATTATTGCGCCTCCAAAACATCTTGAGTCATTGCGCAGATCTTTCATGGTTCGATTTAGTGCTTCCAATGAACGTTTGTGTGCCATTGTGCATTCGTCCCATATGATAATTTTACTTGCTTTAACACTTTGGCCATTGCCGATTGTTTCGCAATGTTGCATGTGGGTGTTTCAGTCGTTTAAAGGTTTAACGGTAATTTAAACGCTGAATGAGCCGTTCTGCATCCTTCTAGCAACCTGACCGCTGTACCAGAAGAAGCAAAAGCTACGGCAAATTCAGATCTCGTACGAACAGTGGCTACAATCAATGACATGAGGAATGTCATCTCAGTTCCACCGAGCGCAGCGAGGAATAAAAGGCAACCATTTCCATCATCAATTGCCTTCATTAACTTATCGTACACATCCTTCTATATTGAGTTCAACAGCGGTACACTCATTCAAACTGATTCGTTGAATGCGTCTCGGTCGCATTCACGTTCATGTTCCAATTCTCGATTGAAAGCGTCAATCATAGCACGATTTGGCGTTGGCATTCCTAACTTTACTAACAAACAGTCGCACATGAGGTAACACACGTCTTCTATTAAAAGCAAGGCCTGGTTATGTATTTCCTCATTCATCTCGAGATCGGGATTCCCTGAAGTGACACGAATTCGATGTAAAATTTCTTCTGACATGTCATCCTTCTACTTGTTCCACAGTTCAATTGGATTCGATCGGAAAAATGTCGAAATAATGAGAACAAATAATGTGCGTATCTGATTTGGAGATGCAGAAAGAACTGATTCAGCTATCGGAATGTCCCAATGAATTTCGCTTTCAAGCAAATTGAGCTGTTGACAAGCAGCATGAAATGTTGGGCACACTGCAGGATTGACAGTTGGAAGTGATTCAATGGATGTCGGCCCACGAACATTAGAGAGTAGAGTGACGTTCGTGCAAATGGATCGCTTTAGCAAATAAAAAATAAACTTGTCAATGTTGTCGCTGGAGGCGTTTTCAGCACGTTGAGAAACATTTGATGCGTTAAAATAAACTCGTCGACCATTTTCTAGATGCACCGCCAAATGTAAAACACGTGGATAACGTTCATGAATGGGGAATGAAAAGCGCCATCTACTGGCATAGCTTAAGTTACAGCTTAAGTAGTTTCGACTGTGTGAATATATGTGGCGTTCCATAAAAAATGAATTATTTTCATTATTATTACCTTTTTTTCGCGATTTTTTCAATATTTTAATAGTAACTATAATAGCAGGGGTGGAGACAAATGCAACAAATCAAAAATCATAAAAATCGGTCCAGCCGTTCTTGAGTTTTTAAACGCCAAAATTCAAACCCGACTGTGTTTTATATATTAAGATTTCTAATATATCTATTTCTAATTTCATAACTTTTGTAAGCAAACTTGTTTTCTTAATGTAAATCATGATTCTCTTAATAAATAAAAAAAAACGACGGTGGAGCTAATAAATACATAAATATAAAGTAAACTTATTATTATAAAACTAGATGACATATTCTTGCATCAGCAGAGAAAACTGCTTTCGCCGGTATGCAGCAATATGAAAACTGGGAATCATAAAGTGAGTTTACGCCGAGGACGATGTTCCTTATCCCCATCCCTTTGCGGTCCCATGAATTACTTATGCTTATTTTCAACAATGATCTTCGCTTCGCGCGAACCCCAAACCAGCCTTATCCCTAATATTTGTAGAAAAAATTATTTTCGCAATTAAGTTTATATGTTTTTTAATTTCCATATGTAGTAGATGGGGATTATAGTATCGATACTCGATCTAAATGAGGTTTTTTTCTTCGGCCGATTTCATCCGCTCTTAATTACGTTGTGGCCTTAATCTGCGGGACACTAAATCTTTACCCGTAAGGCATTAAAACGGTCCTATGGTTTTGCCGTTATCTCTATGCATAGTCGAGTGAAAAGTCATCGAGAAAAGCCAGGAAGGATCGCGATATTATCGTTATTAGCGTATTTTATTGCGTGGTTGTAAAAGTTTTGTGTCGTATAAATTCCTGTTTGCAAATCAATTTTATTTTTCCACCCAACCTTTTTTGATCTTTATGAGACAATTACATTTTATCGGATCTTGAAAATTTCAATCTGCTTTAATAGTAAACGAACATTATCCACACAAAATTAGACTAATTTATCACTAACAAAGTGAATAATATTCAAGAACAGTCTATATTGAGACATTCATATTTATGAAAAACTTTGCGAGACGAGACAAGAAGAGACACGACTAATAAAGATTAGACAAAGTTAGATAAGATAAAGGAAACCAACCGAGATAAGACGAGAAAGTAAATTGACAAATAATTGTATTTTGTCGCTCTTTCTTGTGTAACTTTTCTAAATTTATAACTTTACGTAACTTTGTTTTGTCACTTAATATGCGAGCAACATGTTCGTATGAAACATATAAATTTCATATATTAGAAAATTTTCAACCCTTGTGTAGTATATTCATGTTAAACTTCAGGTAGTTATTTATAATTATTTTACTAAAAAGTTATTACTTGAAATTAGTTTTGGTGATAGTTTTAAAGCAAATGTTAAAAATAAACAAGTTCACTTATATACCCTTCCTATCTCAAGCTGGAGGATGCAGTATTAGTTAGATTCTGTTTTTTGTTTGATAAAAGTAATGTACAAAACAAGGTTGAATAATAATTAATGGGCGAGAAGATAATTAATTAAGTTTTCTTTTCGGTGCAATATGCGCCGCGGAGGGATACAAGTTGCCACCACGAGTAACGACAAACTGCGCATAATGTCCCTGATTTCATTATAATTACCCACTCGTATACTTTAATGTTTTATGGATTAAATGTTTTTACAACGAATGCAATTTATTTTCTCTTAGACTATGGAAAACGCTAAATTGAATAACAATCTCCCTTTTCCTCTCGCAAACTCATAAAACCGGACATATTTTATCCCCATTTTTACTTTTTACTCAACGATACTCAACAGTCCTTAAAATTATGAATTAGTCCATCACTATAATGTTCTACAGTTTTAAATTACGAAAGATTTTGTTTTACTAAGAGAATTAATCAAAAAGTAATTAAGAAGTAGTTACGAACAAAGAAAACAAACAAAATACAAACACTACCAGAATAAAAAAACTCGCAATGCTAATTTTATTTAATCTATAAAACTCTTCCCTGAATTACCGTTTATATTATCATTTTATCTGTTCAGAAAGCGCGTTTTTATTGTTTAATATAAATGACAGAATGCTGGTCTATCTATATTGATATTCGATTGACAGATATTCTGACATTCGACTGCATTTTGTGTCGGGCAGAAATGTTGTAAAACGTATAACAACGCCACTGCCCGTTTAAGTAAAATAGGTCTGCAATATGACAACTTGAACTAATAAATTTATTAATTCATATTAAATCAATAGTTTCAATGTAGTATAAGTTCAATGTAGAGATCTTAGAATAGGTTGACAAAGAATAGGTCGTATAAGACATAGCATATGTCGTATAAGAAAGTAACATAGTAAAATATAGTATATAGTAAAAAGTACATAGAATAGGACGTATTCGATATAGAATAGATCGTAGAAGATTTAGAATTGGTTGTATTTATACGAGATCGAGAATATCGAGAAGGTCGTATAAGACAGAATAAGCTGTAATAGGTCTTTTCAGTGGTAAGTAGAAATTTATTTAAATGAATAATTAAACTTGTGATCTATAAGTATATTCAACACATTTTTGTTTGTTTAAGACATAACATGTTTGTCATTTTTTAAAATGGAAATCTGCTATGATTCCATTTTTTAAAATTGAATCATAGCAGATCATTTTATGAACTCATATTAAATCAAAGGATATTCTAGAC
The DNA here is from genome assembly GCA_944588485.1 of Phosphuga atrata. Lineage (NCBI taxonomy): Eukaryota > Metazoa > Arthropoda > Insecta > Coleoptera > Silphidae > Phosphuga > Phosphuga atrata. Next base: position 43,911,839 of record OX155897.1, on the reverse strand, counting down.
TCGACAAGAACTGAAGTAATTAGCATTGAAAAGAAAAATATAATACGGGAAAACATGAAGAGACAAAACAAGACAATAAGAATAAAGAAGATAATTATAAAAAAAACTAGGCAAGAGTAGATAAGAGTAGATAATAGCAGAAAATATTAGACCGCATTTTATAAGATTAAGAAACTGTTAGTCGGGATTGAAATGGACTATTTTATACTAGAACAGTTTATGGAAGAATAAAATGTATAGATAATACACAATATTACTCTAGTTCTACTGTGATAGAGCAAGACAAAACTAGACACGACTGGGCAAGACTGGACTAAACTGGACAATACTGCACAAGATTGGACAAAACTGGACAAGACTTGGCAATATTGGACAAGACGGGACCAGACTGGACAAGACTGGACATGACTAAACAAGACCAGGTAAAACTACGCAAACGATGATTATCTTATAAGATTAGCAAAATGTTCGTTCGTATTGAATAAGACTATATACTACAATACTATATACTACAAAAGTTTAGGGAAACATAAAATTTATAGATAATACACAATAATAATCCAGTTCTATTATGATTAAACAGAACAAAACAGGACAAGACTGCACCAGACTGGAAAAGATTCGACCAGATTGAACAGGACTAGATAAGACTGGATAAAACTGGACAAGATTGGACAAGACTGGACAAGACTGGACAAGACGGGAATAGACTAGACAAGACTAAGCAAGACCAGGCAAGACTATGTAAGACGGAACAAGACGAGACAAGACGAGACCAGACAAGACGAGACAAGACGAGCCAAGACGAGACAAGACGAGACAAGACGAGACAAGACGAGACAAGACGAGACAAGACGAGACAAGACGAGACAAGACGAGACAAGACGAGACAAGACGAGACAAGACGAGACAAGACGAGACAAGACGAGACAAGACGAGACAAGACGAGACAAGACGAGACAAGACGAGACAAGACGAGACAAGACGAGACAAGACGAGACAAGACGAGACAAGACGAGACAAGCCGAGACAAGCCGAGACAAGCCGAGACAAGCCGAGACAAGACGAGACAAGACGAGACAAGACGAGACAAGACGAGACAAGACGAGACAAGACGAGACAAGACGAGACCAGACGAGACCAGACGAGACGAGACGAGACAAGACGAGACAAGACGAGACAAGACGAGACAAGACGAGACAAGACGAGACAAGACGAGACAAGACGAGACAAGACGAGACAAGACGAGACAAGACGAGACAAGACGAGACAAGACGAGACAAGACGAGACAAGACGAGACAAGACGAGACAAGACGAGACAAGACGAGACAAGACGAGACAAGACGAGACAAGACGAGACAAGACGAGACAAGACGAGACAAGACGAGACAAGACGAGACAAGACGAGACAAGACGAGACAAGACGAGACAAGACGAGACAAGACGAGACAAGACGAGACAAGACGAGACAAGACGAGACAAGACGAGACAAGACGAGACAAGACGAGACAAGACGAGACAAGACGAGACAAGACGAGACAAGACGAGACAAGACGAGACAAGACGAGACAAGACGAGACAAGACGAGACAAGACGAGACAAGACGAGACAAGACGAGACAAGACGAGACAAGACGAGACAAGACGAGACAAGACGAGACAAGACGAGACAAGACGAGACAAGACGAGACAAGACGAGACAAGACGAGACAAGACGAGACAAGACGAGACAAGACGAGACAAGACGAGACAAGACGAGACAAGACGAGACAAGACGAGACAAGACGAGACAAGACGAGACAAGACGAGACAAGACGAGACAAGACGAGACAAGACGAGACAAGACGAGACAAGACGAGACAAGACGAGACAAGACGAGACAAGACGAGACAAGACGAGACAAGACGAGACAAGACGAGACAAGACGAGACAAGACGAGACAAGACGAGACAAGACGAGACAAGACGAGACAAGACGAGACATGACGAGCCAAGATGAGACACGACGAGGCAAGACGAGACAAGACGAGACTAGACGAGACAAGAGGAGACAAGACGAGACAAGACGAGGCAAGACGAGACAAGACGAGACAAGACGAGACAAGACGAGACAAGACGAGACAAGACGAGACAAGACGACACAAGACGAGACAAGACGAGACAAGACGAGACAAGACGAGACAAGACGAGACAAGACGAGACAAGACGAGACAAGACGAGACAAGACTAGACAAGACGAGACAAGACGAGACAAGAGCAGACAAGACGAGACAAGACGAGACAAGAGGAGACAAGACGAGACAAGACGAGACAAGACGAGACAAGACGAGACAAGACGAGACAAGACGAGACAAGACGAGACAAGACGAGACAAGACGAGACAAGACGAGACAAGACGAGACAAGACGAGACAAGACGAGACAAGACGAGACAAGACGAGACAAGACGAGACAAGACGAGACAAGACGAGACAAGACGAGACAAGACGAGACAAGACGAGACAAGACGAGACAAGACGAGACAAGACGAGACAAGACGAGACAAGACGAGACAAGACGAGACAAGACGAGACAAGACGAGACAAGACGAGACAAGACGAGACAAGACGAGACAAGACGAGACAAGACGAGACAAGAGGAGACAAGAGGAGACAAGACGAGACAAGACGAGACAAGACGAGACAAGACGAGACAAGACGAGACAAGACGAGACAAGACGAGACAAAACGAGACAAGACGAGACAAGACGAGACAAGACGAGACAAGACGAGACAAGACGAGACAAGACGAGACAAGACGAGACAAGACGAGACAAGACGAGACAAGACGAGACAAGACGAGACAAGACGAGACAAGACGAGACAAGACGAGACAAGACGAGACAAGACGAGACAAGACGAGACAAGACGAGACAAGACGAGACAAGACGAGACAAGACGAGACAAGACGAGACAAGACGAGACAAGACGAGACAAGACGAGACAAGACGAGACAAGACGAGACAAGACGAGACAAGACGAGACAAGACGAGACAAGACGAGACAAGACGAGACAAGACGAGACAAGACGAGACAAGACGAGACAAGACGAGACAAGACGAGACAAGACGAGACAAGACGAGACAAGACGAGACAAGACGAGACAAGACGAGACAAGACGAGACAAGACGAGACAAGACGAGACAAGACGAGACAAGACGAGACAAGACGAGACAAGACGAGACAAGACGAGACAAGACGAGACAAGACGAGACAAGACGAGACAAGACGAGACAAGACGAGACAAGACGAGACAAGACGAGACAAGACGAGACAAGACGAGACAAGACGAGACAAGACGAGACAAGACGAGACAAGACGAGACAAGACGAGACAAGACGAGACAAGACGAGACAAGACGAGACAAGACGAGACAAGACGAGACAAGACAAGACAAGAAGAGACAATACAAGACAAGAGGAGACAAGACGAGACAATACGGGACAAGACGAGACAAGACGAGACAAGACAAGACAAGAAGAGACAATACAAGACAAGAGGAGACAAGACGAGACAATACGGGACAAGACGAGACAAGACGATACAAAACGAGACCAGACGTGACAAGACCAGAGAAGACTGGGCGATACTAGACAAGAGTCAAGACTAAAGAGTACTAAACTAGACATTAGTGAATAAAACCCCAAAACTTTAGAACTAGTTTAAGTTATATTGCGTTGTGTAGGCTAATCCAGTATAACCAAGTTGTTATTCATTTAATCTAGTCTAATATGCTTTAATTAAATTTTGTACGACATTGTCTAATCTACACAATGTTGACAGGAGAACACAGATTTACAATTACAACATGTTGACTGGGCAACGAGACATCACAGAAGACTAGATAAGGCCACACACAGATGAATATACAAGATAAGTCAAGAAGAAACAAAACTAGGACCAAGATATACTTCGGCATCGTAACCTCGTAGTCTATAGAACGTAACCTAAAAATTTGAATGTCCCGGGTTCGATCCCGACAGCGAGTGTCGGCCGAATTTGTACCAGATAACAAATGTGTAATTAATTAACGCCACTTTATGAGGTGAAAAATGTGAGCAATATACAATTGGCCACTTGGCCGCAGTGTCAAGGCAGGACAAGACGAGACAAGACGAGACAAGACGAGACAAGACGAGACAAGACGAGACAAGACGAGACAAGACGAGACAAGACGAGACAAGACGAGACAAGACGAGACAAGACGAGACAAGACGAGACAAGACGAGACAAGACGAGACAAGACGAGACAAGACGAGACAAGACGAGACAAGACGAGACAAGACGAGACAAGACGAGACAAGACGAGACAAGACGAGACAAGACGAGACAAGACGAGACAAGACGAGACAAGACGAGACAAGACGAGACAAGACGAGACAAGACGAGACAAGACGAGACAAGACGAGACAAGACGAGACAAGACGAGACAAGACGAGACAAGACGAGACAAGACGAGACAAGACGAGACAAGACGAGACAAGACGAGACAAGACGAGACAAGACGAGACAAGACGAGACAAGACGAGACAAGACGAGACAAGACGAGACAAGACGAGACAAGACGAGACAAGACGAGACAAGAAGAGACAAAACGAGACAAGACGAGACAAGACGAGACAAGACGAGACAAGACGAGACAAGACGAGACAAGACGAGACAAGACGAGACAAGACGAGACAAGACGAGACAAGACGAGACAAGACGAGACAAGACGAGACAAGACGAGACAAGACGAGACAAGACGAGACAAGACGAGACAAGACGAGACAAGACGAGACAAGACGAGACAAGACGAGACAAGAAGAGACAAGACGAGACAAGACGAGACAAGACGAGACAAGACGAGACAAGACGAGACAAGACGAGACAAGACGAGACAAGACCAGACAAGACGAGACAAGACGAGACAAGACGAGACAAGACGAGACAAGACGAGACAAGACGAGACAAGACGAGACCAGACGAGACAAGACGAGACAAGACGAGACAAGACGAGACAAGACGAGACAAGACGAGACAAGACGAGACAAGACAAGACGAGACAAGACGAGACAAGACGAGACAAGACGAGACAAGACGAGACAAGACGAGACAAGACGAGACAAGACGAGACAAGACGAGACAAGACGAGACAAGACGAGACAAGAGGAGACAAGACGAGACAAGACGAGACAAGACGAGACAAGACGAGACAAGACGAGACAAGACGAGACAAGACGAGACAAGACAAGACAAGAAGAGACAATACAAGACAAAACGAGACAAGACGAGACAAGACGAGACAAGACGAGACAAGACGAGACAAGACGAGACAAGACGAGACAAGACGAGACAAGACGAGACAAGACGAGACAAGACGAGACAAGACGAGACAAGACGAGACAAGACGAGACAAGACGAGACAAGACGAGACAAGACGAGACAAGACGAGACAAGACGAGACAAGACGAGACAAGACGAGACAAGACGAGACAAGACGAGACAAGACGAGACAAGACGAGACAAGACGAGACAAGACGAGACAAGACGAGACAAGACGAGACAAGACGAGACAAGACGAGACAAGACGAGACAAGACGAGACAAGACGAGACAAGACGAGACAAGACGAGACAAGACGAGACAAGACGAGACAAGACGAGACAAGACGAGACAAGACGAGACAAGACGAGACAAGACAAGACAAGAAGAGACAATACAAGACAAAACGAGACAAGACGAGACAAGACGAGACAAGACGAGACAAGACGAGACAAGACGAGACAAGACGAGACAAGACGAGACAAGACGATACAAGACGAGACAAGACGAGACAAGACGAGACAAGACGAGACAAGACGAGACAAGACGAGACAAGACGAGACAAGACGAGACAAGACGAGACAAGACGAGACAAGACGAGACAAGACGAGACAAGACGAGACAAGACGAGACAAGACGAGACAAGACGAGACAAGACGAGACAAGACGAGACAAGACGAGACAAGACGAGACAAGACGAGACAAGACGAGACAAGACGAGACAAGACGAGACAAGACGAGACAAGACGAGACAAGACGAGACAAGACGAGACAAGACGAGACAAGACGAGACAAGACGAGACAAGACGAGACAAGACGAGACAAGACGAGACAAGACGAGACAAGACGAGACAAGACGAGACAAGACGAGACAAGACGAGACAAGACGAGACAAGACAGACAAGACGAGACAAGACGAGACAAGACGAGACAAGACGAGACAAGACAAGACGAGACAAGACGAGACAAGACGAGACAAGACGAGACAAGACGAGACAAGACGAGACAAGACGAGACAAGACGAGACAAGACGAGACAAGACGAGACAAGACGAGACAAGACGAGACAAGACGAGACAAGACGAGACAAGACGAGACAAGACGAGACAAGACGAGACAAGACGAGACAAGACGAGACAAGACGAGACAAGACGAGACAAGACGAGACAAGACGAGACAATACGAGACAAGACGAGACAATACGAGACAATACGAGACAATACGAGACAAGACGAGACAAGAGGAGACAAGACGAGACAAGACGAGACAAGACGAGACAAGACGAGACAAGACGAGACAAGACGAGACAAGACGAGACAAGACGAGACAAGACGAGACAAGACGAGACAAGACGAGACAAGACGAGACAAGACGAGACAAGACGAGACAAGACGAGACAAGACGAGACAAGACGAGACAAGACGAGACAAGACGAGACAAGACGAGACAAGACGAGACAAGACAAGACAAGAAGAGACAATACAAGACAAGAGGAGACAAGACGAGACAATACGGGACAAGACGAGACAAGACGATACTAAACGAGACCAGACGTGACAAGACCAGAGAAGACTGGGCGATACTAGACAAGAGTCAAGACTAAAGAATACTAAACTAGACATTAGTGAATAAAACCCCAAAACTTTAGAACTAGTTTAAGTTATATTGCGTTGTGTAGGCTAATCCAGTATAACCAAGTTGTTATTGATTTAATCTAGTCTAATATGCTTTAATTAAATTTTGTACGACATTGTCTAATCTACACAATGTTGACAGGAGAACACAGATTTACAATTACAACATGTTGACTGGGCAACGAGACATCACAGAAGACTAGATAAGGCCACACACAGATGAATATACAAGATAAGTCAAGAAGAAACAAAACTAGGACCAAGATATACTTCGGCATCGTAACCTCGTAGTCTATAGAACGTAACCTAAAAATTTGAATGTCCCGGGTTCGATCCCGACAGCGAGTGTCGGCCGAATTTGTACCAGATAACAAATGTGTAATTAATTAACGCCACTTTATGAGGTGAAAAATGTGAGCAATATACAATTGGCCACTTGGCCGCAGTGCTTGAAAGGTAGTTAATAACCCGGTATTCACATTTGACCCAAAAAAATAAAGATATACTTGGTAATATTAGCCAAGACCTGACAAGATTGGACATGAATAAATAAGACTAAAATGACGTCCTCTGTTCCTCATGGTCTGATCCAAACTAAGTAAAGAATAAGTAGAGAATCTGGAAAATCTACAAAGTCCTTCAGTTCCCATAGGTCTGGTCCAAAACCTAAGAAACAGTTCTAAAACTCCAAATATTCTACAGAACAAAAAACCTCAAATCTGGGGGTTGCTAATAATCTTGTCTAGAGCTAGATAATATTAGAATAGACAAGATTTACGATAGAATATTAGAATAGACAAGATTTTCACTGTGGCTAGCTTAGAAAATTAGATATTTAGTACTAGTTTAAGTTAAATAGATTGCATTGTGTATGCTAATCTAGTATAACCAAGTTGTTACTGATTTAGACTAGTCCAATATGCTTTAATTAAGTTTTGTACGATATTGTCTATTCTACACAACGTTAACTAGACAAGAGAACACAGTTTACAAGGACAACATGTTGACTAGACAACGAGATATCACAGAAGACCAGATAAGACCACACACAGATGATCATACAAGTTCAGTCAAGAAGAAACAAAATTAGGAGCAGGATATACTTCGTCCTCAGCCTCGTAGACTACAGAGAGTACACTAAAAAAAGTTTGGAGGTCCCGGGTTTGATCCTGGGAACGAGTGTCGGTCGAGTTTATACCGGAAAATAAATGTGTAATTTATTAACGCCAAGTTAAATAATACCTGGGTTTCTGGGCCTATGAAGTAAAAAATGAGGTCAGAATACATTTGGCCGTAGTGTTTGAAGGGTAGTGAATAACTCGGTATCCACATTGGAACAAAAAAAAAGAGATATCCTTCGTCGGATATCTAGATATAGATAAGAGGTGTCCTTCCAAGATATTGCAAGATTTAATCATACAGATGATCATACACGTTCAGTCGAGAAGAATCAAAACTAATTGTAAGAGCAAGATATATTTCGGTCTCAGTCGCCTAGTCTACAGAATTAGAGCGTAAGCTACAAATCTGGAGGTCCCGGGCTCGATCCCGCTAGCGAAAGTGTAATTAATTAACGCCAATTTATATAACACCTAGATTTCTGGACCTATGAAGTGAAAAATGTGGACAAAATAAAAGAGGCTACTTGGCCGCAGTGTTTGAAGGGTAGTTAATATCCAGGTGTCCAGCATTGGACCAAAAAGATAGGGATTAAAAACCAAAGAGATAGATATTATTTTCAGTAACTACAATAACAAATTAATAAAAAAATTCAAGTAAAATAGATTTTTCATTTTTAATTGCTTTAAAATCGTGTACTGAATATTTTTCTTATCCTCTTATTTGTAGGTTAAACACACTAGGTTGTGTGTATGTCACACATGTATGTCACATAGTTACTCTAACGTCAAAATAGTAATTGGTCGGATGATCAATCACTATAAAAACTGTGCGATATTATTGTCTTATCATATTTTTCACATTTTTATTATTCACTTTATTTTTATCAAAAAACTTTTTTTTTCTACAAATCAAACCTGTATTGATTTACAAATGTCAAAAATCAGCACAAAAATCATTTTTGTACATTTCTGTCCAAAATGACGTAAATCTCGGACTGGTCATTTTATTAATTAAATACACACATGAAACTTTAAGTTATAACAAAGTTATGGATTGTATCCAATACAGAAAAGAATATAGAATTTTCTTCTGTTAATAAACAATTATCTCACCAAAAGATTGTCTTACAGTTATATAGTTTTCAAAATATGACCAATCATTGCCTACTGACCAACAACTGTACTATTTACCCCTATACTAGGTAATACTAGCCAAGACCTGACTATTGACAAGACTATTTTAGTCTAGTCTGAAATGTTCTAAGCAATTCTTGTACGATGTTGTCCAATTTGCGCAATGTTGACTAGACAGGATAATAGAAGACCAGACAAGAGCACACATGATTATACAAGATTAATCAAGAAGAGACAAAACTAGCAGCAGGAAACACTTAGCAATACTAGCCAAGACCTGGCAAGATTGGACAAGAATAAATAAGACTACAATAGCTAAGGAGACTAGACTACATAAGTTGATTATCGAAATTTAAAAAGTTTCTATTCCATTTTGCATACATAATTTTCATGCTGTTCTTCTCCTTCTTGAGAGTTTAACTCCAAACACCACCTAAGACCGGTTGCTTTCACACGGGGGCAATTAAAACTTTTTATACTAAAAATATCTGAAAGCATAACGTAATCCGGAATCTGTTTAACTAGAAAATTTCTGTTTTCTCTTCTATTTATACAAGTTTATTCGTACAGAGATGAGATTAGTATGTAACTATGTATGCACATATTAGTTGCGATGCACTGTTCGAGTATGTGTACGTGTATACGTAAAAGTAACTGAATCCCTGAGGCACGTGGCCCACCATATTTAGCAGCCCCACCGCCGACCCACCAGTATTAAATATCCGACGGTGCTATCTATAGCTTTGCCAGCCACTCATAGAATTGACTCGTGCAACGCACCGTCACGCACATACATATATTTTTACAATACACATACTAATACTTATATTAAATATACATCTCCTAATACCAAATATAATTCGATTACTTCAGTATTAAAAGATAAGTGAGATTATCTTTTTATTTCCAAAGAAATATTCTCATTAAACGAGTTAAACTTACTATAGACCAACAATAATTAATGAAATCTCCAAAACTACTTCATTATCTACTATTATTTACATAACAAATAAGATAATAAAGTTTCAGTTTCGTTTCATTTTTTAAAATATAGAATCCAATTTTTTTTCCTTGTTTTTGTTAGGTCTAGACTTGCAAGGTTATATGGATGCATTGATGGTGTAAACACGAAGTTGATAAAATATTGATAAGGTCGTTTAAATATTTAAAAAGTTGTAAAAGCTGAGAGCTTTCGGGTATTTTGTCCACGTTTTCTTTGCTTACCCAATGTGTCTAATTTGCGAAGGCAATTCGAAACTCACCTGCAACAAAACGAAAAATTCAGTTAAAATTCACATAATAAATAAGAAATAATTGATTGAAATAAAAAATTTGGAATAATTTTTGTTTATAATTAAAACAGATTTGTTTGTTTTCAGATTTTCAGATTTGTTTGTTTGTTTTCTAATTTGTTATTAGAAAATTATAACCAAATCTTTTATAAATAATTTTACTACTGTGTATAAATTTTGGTCATCAAACATTTTACGTTACATTTACATAAACTATTCCTAGATAATTCAAATCAAATAATCTATAATAGAGATTGGTGAAACCATCCCATGTTATAGATAATCATACAAACTTAAAACAAACGGAACACAGCCTGAATATATAAATATATTCAGCCTCTCCGGAGCTCTATAACAATTATTGAGTCTTTTTAGGACTACCAAAACAAATCTCAGTGAAATTTGTAAGTTATTTTATAGCTTTTATAGTCCACCTACGTGACACTCAACAAAAACCAAAATGTCAAAATTAGAAACATCTTGCCCTAGTGACCACATGGGTTTTCATGTGAGTGGTTTGCAAAACTGTTCTGATGAGAGATAAATCTCGAAACGCGTCCACAGATGACTATCCACTTGAAATCAGAATCAGGTATCGGAAAGACATGATCTTAAAAGCAATGTTATTTTTATGGTTTTTGTTGAGTGCCACGCAGGTGGACTGAAAGCTATAAAATAACTTATAAATTTCACTGAGATTTGTTTTGGTAGTCCTAAAAAGACTCAATAATTGTTATAGAGCTCCGAAAAGGCTGAATATATTTATATTTTCAGGCTGTGTTCCGTTTGTTTTAAGTTTGTAATCTATAATATGTTAATAAATATGTTCTAGAGATTTAAATGTGTGTTTGAATTGCACACCAAATATTAATACCAATATTTAGTTTTTTAATCAGCCAATTTAACCCTTTTGTCCCCGAACGTTAATAATATTGAAGAAATAGAATAAACCTCATGTTTTGTTAATTTGTTGCCAAATAAACACCATATATCAGAATAAATCGACCGTAGATTGAATTGTCCCAAGAGATGAGTGGTACAAATATCTTATCTACTCTTCTTGTCTATTTTTGTGGAGATTTTTCAAGTCTTAACATTATCTAGCCATATTCAATCTTGTTCACTATTGTTTAAAATTGTGTCCAATATTGTCCAGTCTTGTTGAATATATACTTGTCCATACTTGTCCAGTCTATTATTATCTTGTACATGGTTATTCAGTATTGATCACTGTTCTGTATTCTGTTCAGTGCTTCATTTTTGATCATATTATCAATCATATATATATATATATATATATATATATATATATATATATATATATATATATATTCGGTCGCGTCTGGTTTCACCTTGTCTAGACTTATTTGGTTGTGATATATTCTGGTCCAGTCTTTTAGTGTTCTGGTCTGTCTTGTATTTTCTGTTATTATTTACAACAACAATATTTGTCTTTATACATATAACATACATGAAAATGCCGAAACCAATTCACAATTTACAATTATAAGTTTCGGAAGAAGAAATTTCAGTGGGAGATATGTGTACCATGCGGGGTGAAAGGGTTAAATATATATTTTTTACAGTTTTCCACAGCTTCTGTTCTCATTATAAGATCTGATTGTGACGGTGACACTTAATATACTGAAGTGTTTTCCAATTTTTTTTTAACAAATTTTAATATTCAATTTTGCCCACTTATATGCGTACGTCAAAATGTTCGACTATTCAAATAAAAAAATATAAAAATATAAAAAGGATCGACTAGAATCTATTACAAATAATTTACAATTGAGGCTTTCTAGATTGAATCCAAACAACCACTTTTTTACAATCTTAATTTCGACAATCTCAAATAATTGACCAACAGTTTGTTTTTGTTTGACCAAGTAGCACATGCTCTTTTTTATCACCGCATTTGTTGTCTCCAAAGAACCTTTGGTACTAGTAAAAAAATCTCCTTCCACTTTCATATCAATATTGATTAATACCGAACCATATTTCCTTGAAGTATTGAATGAAATTTGTAACGATATGATATTTCCATTGTTCAATTTTTGTAAAAAGCTCATACACCACATTAAAAGTTTCATCACCCGAAAAAAGATATTCAGTTAGAATATCACATCTTATTTAATTTCTGCATTTTACTCCACGCAGTTTGATGTAAAAAAAAAATCCCTCCTGATTTTTGAGAGAATTTTAGCTCTTGTGCAAGATTTTTGCAGCCGTTTGCGATGATGGAATATGAAGGCGAAGATACAATTTCGAACTCAGTTATAGCGAGTAAAGGATAATGTGACACTAATAAAACTGGACCGACTTTAAAGGGCAGATCACATAGCCCGTGCTAGTGAAATCAATGCTTTAAATGAAGTTTTCACTGCCCAACCAGTTTTTTTTTTATTATCAACCAAGATCAAGGGCTGTAAGCCCTAAATACACTGTGGCCTTGTGGCCTATTGTATTTCCACACAATGTTCCATTCATACAAATAGATCCAGCCCCTGTATTAGGTCTAGGAGTCTATGTGCCATGTTCTTCACTCGGATTTCATTTGCTGTAATGCTAAGCTCGCGTCTCCGACGTGCAATTGCTTCACAATGGAAGGTTATATGAGAGACAGTTTCATCCTCTTCATAGCGTAGTCTGCACAGTGATCTCTCCAGATCCCCATTTTGTGCAGATGTTCTCGTAGAGGGCAGTGACCTGTAAGAAGGTCGGCCACAATTGTGATCTCTTCCTTTTCAGTTGCATGAGTTCAGCAGTTAAAGAGACCTATGAAGTTTTTAGCATTCGTTTGCTATGTTTAGAATATGTTTGACCATTTGTGTTATCCTACTGTAGCCGGTGCTTAGTAGCTACCCATTTCTAGATTTTATTACGAGTTATGGTTTTTGAAATGTAGGAGTCCCTGCTAGCATGGATGTTTGCTTTGTTAGCCCCATGATTTGCTAACTTGTCCGCCATTTCGTTTCCTACCAGTCCCCTATGACTCGTTACCCAAATGAGACCTTGTTGTGTCTTTGACAATTCCAGTTGTTTAAGATTTAATCTCATGGCACGTTAAGGCATTTATAGCAGCCTGACTGTCGTTAAAGTTTCTACTTTGGTAGTCCATCATTAGATTTTCACGGGTACAGCTCGAAATGGTGTGTTCCGCTTGGAGTGCCGTGGAATGTGATCCCAAGGGCACAGATAGGCTGTACATCAGGGACGGTCCGTAGATTTCTGCGCCAGTTCCACTGTCCTTTTTGGAACCGTCTGTATGCGGTAGATCGAATGATAGCCTTTTCCTAGCCCAACTCGTTAATAATAGGAAGCGGGATATGCTAAATCATAGGTGGATAAATGATGTCACAGAAGACGCGTAGAAAAGGAATCGCGTAGGAAGCTTGGGAAGGTCGAGGCACTAGTAGAGCTATAGTACTGGGCTGACGAGTTTAATGTAAATATTCTGAAATAAAGATGAAAATAGCTCAGTTGTCGAAAGGGAGTTCCAAACACAGCTTTATATCTATTGCTCGAAATAACGATTTTGAAGTTTTGTGTTATCTAATTCAACGTTAAAGTATAGAACAGAAGGTTTATCTTCTTCAACTAGAATGTCTGTTCTTGTTTTACGCCAATTGAATACGTCTGTTGCAGTCCATATACTTCCCCATAGAGCCTCCACAAAAAATATTTAGTTTACATATTTCTGGTTCCACTAATCCACGTTTTTTAACCCTTAACCACCTGCCATACGTTTCAGGTGAGAAAATTACTGCTACTTTGGGTCTGAGAGACGTATGTCAGGTGGTTAGGTGGTACGGACTGCTATTATTCCATTTGGCTTCCTTATACCATATGAAATAACATCTGTTTTTCATCTGTATGGTTTATATGTTCATTTGTTGTTTTATGTAATAAAATAGTAATATTATCTGATAATGAGTGGCATAATAAATATAAACCTCAAGGACATTCGTTCTGTATTTCCCGGAAGTACATCGATAGATAGTATCATGGGTCATTGTCAAATTTTGAGCAGGTAACCGTGACTTAAAATGATAAACTTATAAAAAAATAAAAATATTCAAACTTCTTTTTGTCCATGCCTGGTAAAACAACTGAACTTTGATCTGTTATAGTCGGCCGCGATATTCAACCAATGATTTATGAATACTTCTTGATTTTGTGGGTTATGGTTAAAAATACAACTCTGTTATCATTACGTTTCACCTTTTATTATGAAATTAATCAATTCAGTCACAAATATATTGGCATTACTGTTGATTAATACTCTGTCTTATAATCATATTTAGAATTACAACGTTTTTTAAATTCAACAATCATTAATTTAAATTCCAACAACTCTGTTATTTCTTGAATATTGACTGATATTAAATTCTACCGAAGTCCTCCAAATATTTATATATTAACTGCTAACTATAACGTATGACTGTATACATATCTAACAAATTTACGTATTGCAATATTACCATATTATATTAACTAGCTTTTCACAAAAATCTTTAGTATGTTCTTTAATCACTGGGACAGGAAAGTAACACATTAACATAGTTGTTCTTTTTTAGGGTTCCGTACCGAAAACGGTCTGTCTGTCTGTCTGTCTGTCCGTCTGTCTGTCTGTCAAGACAGACAGACTCTGACTCCGTCTGTCTGTCTGTCAGACAGATGTTCTCAGGAACGCGTAGAGGTAACAAGTTGAAATTTGTATCAAATACTCGAGTCTGCGGTCTCTTTCAGCTGTGAAAAAATCAAACTTGTAAGTCAACGCGATCAAAAGATATGACCGTTTATGTCGCATATTTTGCGATTTCACGAGGGAATCAAAACCTATAGGGTACTTCCCGTTGACCTAGAATCATGAAATTTGGCAAGAAGCGGTGTCTTACAGCACATGTCAAGGGAAAACGTAAATATGTAGTTTAATTACAAGAAAAATGCGAATTTACTATTAGAAACTTATGAAAATTCACTAATGTTGTCGTAGTGGTATTGTCAGGCTCCAGAAGCATATGGGTTGCATACAGTTAGGTCCTATTCTATGTTTATTCTGAATTTTCTTTGTTTATATTCGTTATGCATTTCATCACGTACGCTTTATATACATAATATATACAGGGTATATATTATGTCTAAATTTTGCTTTTTTATAACCGACATGCGACATACTCAAGTTCCGTAACATCCTGTATATATTATATTTCGTCTAATTTTTCTTTATAATCTACATAATATGTTGATAATCTACATAATAATACTATACTATACAAGTTTGTACGGAACCCTCGGTGCGCGAGTCACAACTCGCACTTGGCCGTTTTTTTTTATTTGTAGCTTATATGACTATACTTATATAGGCTTATATACTGAATTGCACTCAATCGAGCTTGAGGTCAAAATAGCATATACAATAAATTCCATTATTTATAACAATTAACCATATGGCTGGTATTTACCAATCTAGATTTAAAGATATAAAAATAAAAAAGAAACTGAAAGTTGCTTATTTCTCAAATATACCTAAAACAGTATCAAATTGGTAGGTTCTGGATGAACAATAGCAAGTAAATTATCAAAAGACTGATAAGGTAAATCAGACTTTTAAAAATTTACTTAATAAATTTACTTGCAATACCATCGATTAACTAAAAAAACTCAATTTTAACTTCGCCTTCTTCTTCTACTTCAGAGAAGGCCCTATCCGGATATATGTAATCCAATTTTGAACTGGAAATTTTAACACAAAATTGAACATAAAAACATAAACACCTTGTTTTATTTTATTAGCGTACATATTTTTCCTGCGTTGTTCTGCCAAATATGTATCGGGGAAAACATCGTCGGAGTCCAAGCTTTAGGCAATGCAGTAAAACCCTTTTCTTCGCTTTTGACAAAGGTTGATAATATCGGACAGACAATTGTTTTCGGAAGTGGAAGGAATTGATTGTTCCACTGCAGTCTATCCAAGATGCAGATCTATTCAAGAGCAAAAGCCACGCTAACAGAAACAACTCAAATTACTATACCTTAGGACTCCAGCCTCATAAGTAAATGATCGCCTTTCATGGTACCTAATAATGGCATGATATGCTCAGGGATATGGGTTGAACTTTGTTAATATCCTCATTCGTTATCAGATGTAGTCTCACCTTACTCAAATTTAAGTCCAAAGTTAAAGAATATAGGCATATTCAACTCTGTAACCATCTTAACAACTCTGTTACTATGCCCCAGTTACAGAGTTGTGTAGTTGAGTTGTAAATTTTTACCGAAAGATATTTTTCCGTAAGACATATGTCACAAAGTAAAGCTTAAAGCACACTTTTTCTTTCATATTTATAATATTTACCTCCTTGACAACATACTGAACGTAAAAAAAATGAAAAATACGTTAATTTACTTACGTAAATCGGTAGGTAACAGAGTGGATGCACAATAAAAATACGCACCCTGTTCAACGCTTCGACGACGATTGACACCTCTTGTATCCCACCCCCGATCTAGCGATCAACCAGGATCTATGCAGACCTCCCAAGCAAGCTAGTACAAAGTAACGATATCTCAATTTAAAATTGCAATTTACTCAGTAACATAGTGTTCCGACACTTTTACACTATACGCGGGACCCAAGTTTTAAAATATAGTTACGTGTTATATTTTGATACTTACCGGTTTTAAGACATATTTTATAAATAGTAACAATACTCTGTTTATGGTAATAATATATTTTAGGTAGTTTGATATAGTAGAAAACGAAATTAATTGATCTTTATTATAACGGAGTGAAACCAGGGGCACATAAATTTTGTATGGAAAACCACTCGGTTACCAATGAAATGACCACAATGTTACATTAAAAAATAACTAAAAACATCTAAAATAAATCTTTCTTCTTCTTGTTGTTTCGAATAGGCCTACTTTGGACCACACTTGTTCAACTGTTGGGTTTTGATCTTTGCCCAGTATTGTCGCATCGCTTAAAATTCATTCATCCAATATTCGATTAGAAGTATGCAAGACTCAACATACAATAAATGGATGAAGTTCTACAATAAATAGCTGGATAAATACAAAATAAATTAATCAATCCAAAATTCGTTTACTTCGTACAAAATAAATTACTTTTCCAAAAAGGCTAATTCATCCAAAATAAAATGTAATCATCCAATAATTGGTTTTTTCGTACAACTATGATTTTTCCTTACAATCATCGATTGAATCGTTTAACATATTCGCAATTCACCCAAAAAAGGTTTTTTATTTACTTAATAAGTGGAAGTGTATAACAACCTTCACGCTTACACATTATAATTTTACACATTATATAATATGTGTACATAGGTATACATAGGGGTCCATAAAAATACTGAAAGGAAATTAGTATATTTTACAGCAAGAGATGAAAGTGGCGTTTTTTTGGAGAGGTGGGAGTTTGCTCATGAGCGCCAGCGAGTTAGCTATCACACCGAACCAAAAAAAAACACTTTAATCTCGAGTAGTAAATGCAATTTTTTCTACTGAGTTCGGTTGTAGAATCCATAATTCGACTTTAATAAATCCAATTCGAAGCTAACTGTCAAAACTGTCAATACAAAATTAATTGTTGGTTCGGTCGTTTCCATGGTAACAAATTGCATTCTCATAGAAGGTGATACTTTTCAAGTCATATGTCCTAATTTTATTTCGGTTTTGTAAATAGTTTCGGGCTCGTTTTACGTTTGTACATAAAAATTTCATTGAAATTAATGTAATTAATAAGAAAGTCCAAGCAAATTTGGTTAGTTTAGTGTTTTAATCGAGAAAATCATAAATTTAATATGCTCATTTTCGTCTCTAGATGTGAAAATATTTTCATCTCTAGAATGAAAAAATGTCACTTTCATGTAGGGTAAGCCGTGGAAAAAATGCCATTTTCACATATATCAGTAGAAAAAAACTGTTTACCTTATTGATCAGTGGATTAGCTAGGAAATAAATTATGTATTAAACACTGTTAACACTGTAAAATTACTAAAGGTCAAATATGACAATAAATAACTGTGAATTATAATAATTGTAAAATAATCCGTTTTCCGTTTCTCTAGGATTTCTGTCTCACATATCACAAAACTTGAAGGAATCAAGTCGTTGTTTACAAAATTCGTTTATTGTGAAGAAATAAATGAATTTTGTATAAAAAAATTGTTTGTAAAGAGCAATCAAATTTTTGATCGATCTACCTTTTTTGTACAGTTAAACCTTTTTTGGGTGAATTGATTTTATTTTGTACAAATTCATCAATTATTGTACTAAACCATTATTATTTGTAAGAATCAATCGATTATTGGATGTTTATATTTTAGTTTGGACGAAGTAACCTTTTCTGGATGAAGTAATCGCTTTTTGCACGAATAAACCGAATTTTGTATATTTCCAGATATTTTTGGTAAAAAACATCTATTTATTGTACGCAAAAAATCCAAGCCTTGTCGCATCTTCTGCCGGTGTAACTCCTTTCTGTCTTCTGTCCAGGAGGTACCTTTCCGTCGGGGTTTTTCCTGAAATCCCCGGACTTCCTTCAGGGTGCGTCTCACAGACTGTGTATATTGGAGATCTGTTATTCCCAGTTATCCTTCTCGCTTTCTGTCAAGCAAGTGGTACGAACTTTCTTGTTTTGCTAGAAGGTGAACAGACGGTTGGTTAGTCGGTTTGGAGGCAATCTTGCAACGTGACCATAGAAAGCTACCCTTCTTTTCCTTGCATAGTCGGACAGCATCTCAATATGTTCGTAGAGCTCAGAATTGTGCCGCCTTCGGAATTTCCCATCTGCCTTTACCGGGCCTAGGATCTTCTTGAGGATTCTCCTCTCTCTTTATAATGATAAAATAAGTTAAAAAATATTTTTGTAATAAATATTTATTAGTCCGATGTATTTTGTATTTAATGCAAAATTTTTAAGGGGTTATTTGATTATGAGTATTATGACTAATAAAAAAATTAACATACTTTTGGGACTAGTTTACCTGCACACAATTTGACAACGACCCTTATACGAAGTCAAGTCTTTGTAAAATCGTCCTGTGATGAATTATATTATTAAATATATTTGAATTTCTATAGATATATCTAGATATTATCTGTATATAGTCAAAAGTATAATCTGTAGCTATGCATACATATTTTCAAATAGACAAAGTTATTAATACTACTATACAGACGGCGCTATTACAAAGGTTAATAAAAGTTAATAAAACTTTGTTTATTAAAATTATTATTGTGAAAAATACAAAATTAGAAAAATATAACAGAATTTTGAAAAGAAAATCTTCTTGAAAAGAAAAAAGAAAAATTTCCGAATTTTCCAGTTAGAAATACTGATAGGGACTAGTTTTTTAGAAGGCAATTTTCCAAATTCCTGTTTTTCGAAGGTCTTTTCGAAGAATTTTCTGTTCGTTCGGTTAGGATACAAATCTCAAATCCGACAGTCAGCAGTTCCCAAACTATCTTCCTAGTTTCGCGATCTGCCTTCCAAAATGACTGGGAAAAAGCGAAAATTTTCGCAAATTCTTCAGTTCCTAGATGTACTTATCAAAAAAAGGAATTGAGAATTTTTCGACAATTTCCTTAGTTTCTCATGGTCCAAAATCCAAGGAAAACTGTTCCAACAATTTTTTCAATTTGCCAAGATATGATCCATAATCCATTTAACGATATTACTGTATATTAAGTTATTCTGTATATAAGTCTACATAATTTAAAACTACACTTTCCTTAATTTGGTAGAAAAATCAAGGAAAAACTTTTCCAATCACGTTTTCAGATCCCATAGTCTGGTCCAAAGACTAAAAAACAGTTTTCCTGAAAATCGAGGAAAAACTCCAGATATTCCACAAAGATTTCTATTTTAAACATTCCAAAACCAAAATTTCTCAACATCCCAGGGAACTAAAGAGCCTTTCCAATTCTTCTCTATTCGAGAAGGAAACTGAAAGGAAACTAAAGAATGTCTTCCAGGAGGCTTTCTTCCAGCAAAGGAAACTGAAGGAGGAAACTGAAAACTGCCGAAAGTCCTTCAGTCGGCCTTCTTCCGGTAAAGTTTTAAATAAAAAAATAACGTATTAGTATGTTAATGCCTCTTATACTTTGATTATAAATTGACGTACTAATATGACGTCGGCTACCAAATTTTATAAAAAAAAACGCGTAATAATATGACAACGGACTGCAATGTGTTAAGATAAATTGAAGAACTTATTTGAGTACAATTGAAAATATAGCTTGGTTGATCTAGAACAGGGATTATCTAGAACAAAACAGCGGATTAAAAAGTTCCTTTAGTACAATTTTTTAAGCAAATCTAGATAAACAAAATTTGATGCCATTTTACAGTACATAGCTTGATTTTTAAATAATTTTTTAAGGTAAAACCTTGAGAGTATATGTCTACAACTTTGTAGAAAAAACCTTGTATGGATATTTTAATATTTCATTAACTAAACCTCGACAGAGAGAACTTCGATAGATAAATCTTTATAAAAAGACTTTGGAGGCAAACTTATCTCATTATTCATAAATTGATAATTAAATTTTGTTTCTGTATCTTTTATAAATAATTTAATTTTCGTTAATATTGCATAGCAAACTCAAAATAAAAATCACGTGGTGATTATTGTTGATATATATCGAGTCTGTATGACTCCGTGTGCGAATTTTTGGCAACGGGTTTCTGGTCGAGTCGAGTGTAAACAGAAAGTCCCTAAATTTAACGCCCATAGCGTAACGTCTAAAAACAACAGACGAATCTGATTCCGTCGCTTAAAATACAATTTACATCAATATTTATACGAAATTCTTTTATTACGATTCGCTTCGCGTATTTATTCAACTGCAAACACGATTTATAATAAAATTAGATACATTATTATATGCACTTTGAAACATAATAGGGTTTAAAACCAAAACAAACAAAGATCAATGGGATTATAGTTTTCCTAATATTTTGCTTTTGTCCTAGTTCTAGCAATTTTTGTAATAAATAGTTACATAAGTAGGGTTAGGTTAGGTTATGTTAGGTTAGGTTAGGTTTCGCGAGTTGAATAAATATTTTGCTTTTGTCCTAGTTCTAGCAATTTTTGTAATAAATAGTTACATAAGTAGGGTTACATAAAAAGGATTATATGTATAGGATTTTACTTGTTTTTTTTGGACTTCTCAACAAATATTATTCAACAAAAATTAAATATATTAATAGCCTAGTTATAGTTTAATAGATAAATTAGCTAATATTATTCGTTAATTCTGTTAAAAAGAATATATTTCTGTTTTAAGTTATTTGCGCATTTCATAAAAATCGAAACTAGTAAGAAACGCAGGACTATACAAAAGTTTAGTACAATTATTAACATTGCAGCTTTAAAATATTTATAAGGTCATTTAAAAATTGAAAAAGCTGTAAAAGCTGAAAGCTTTCAGGCATTTTGTTTATGTTTTCCTTACCTAATACGTCTAATTTTAGACAAAAAACTAGTCACAAACAAAACATAAATTGTACATTTAATTATAAAACAATTCTGAGAATTTGCAAACTTGATTAAATAAAATCTTAATTCTCATTAGCTCTGCTCGACATTAAAAAAAAAATTGAATTAATAAATAATAAACTATAAAATTTGTTTGGATAAAAATTATTTAATATACAGGGTGTTTCAAAAAGAATATACATATTTGGCATGCATATTTTTATGCATATTTAATATCACACTGATACACAAATTCTATACTCGGGCAAGCATGTACTTCGTCACTGGTATTATGGTAGTATGGACGCGGTTCTTCAACTCTTCTATGTTCTGTGGGAGTGGTGGTACATAAACATTGTCTTTAACGAAACCCCACAGGAGGAAGTCACAGGGTGTCAAATCCGATGACCGTTGAGCCCAGCTGAGACATGCTAAGTTGTCAGCTGCTTGACGAACAATCCAACGGTTCGGTAGAATTTCATTCAGATATTCAAGTACTTGGCGACTCCAGCGAAGGGGTGCCCCGTTTTGTTGAAAAATGCAGTTGTCTTCGTGCAGTCTCGGAAACAACGAGTTTTGTAACATAGCGAGATACTGCTCACCGTTAACCGTGTTTCCATCAAAGAAGAATGAGCCGTAAACATATGATCGGGA
The DNA here is from genome assembly GCA_944588485.1 of Phosphuga atrata. Classification (NCBI taxonomy): domain Eukaryota; kingdom Metazoa; phylum Arthropoda; class Insecta; order Coleoptera; family Silphidae; genus Phosphuga; species Phosphuga atrata. The sequence continues at coordinate 43,889,156 of OX155897.1, read as the reverse complement.
TATCGCACAAAACACATTGACTTTGGGCGAATCTGGTACATGTTCAATGACATGTACATGTTGAATGCATGGGGGTTCTGTACTTCTGGGAGGAATTTGAGTATCAGTGTGATATTGTTCGTGTCGCTGATGGAGGACATATTGAATATCTGTAATCTAAACTTGACAAGTTCGTAAATATGTGTGTAATGTTTCATATTTGTATGTCTTAAATCCCAATAAGTATATGCATGCGAAATACGAATATTCTTTTTGAAACACCCTGTATTTATAATGCAGTTATTTCCAGGGATTTTGAAGGACCAAATAAACTAAAAACTAGAGTTAGTTAGGATAGTCAACAATGAATAACCCGCATATTATTTTCAAAAATGCGTCTACATCAAATATATATTTTCGTAATGGCGAATATTTGCACACAGATGCCCGCGAGTAGTTTCCATTTTCTTTATCTGCAATTTTAAAGAATGGAATAAAATAAAACGTCTGAAAAGAGTTAGCGTGAAATAGTTAAATATCTGATATCTGAAGATTGGATGTGAAACAGTAGTTAGATTTTATTTATTTTCTGTAAATTAGACGAAATTTATCCTTGTGAATTTGAGAATAAAAGCTTTGTGAATAGAATTTTCGCATTCAATCAAATATTCGCTGTTTGTGCAAAACGAGATCCTCCTGATTAGATAGATAGTAATGGAAGTGAGACGTGTCAACGTGTATGCTTAAATCACTCCCGTATTGTCACCGTCGCGTGACTTGCCATGTTTATGTTCTCCATTTCCCTTAATTTCTCAGCAGGAGATTAAGATTTATATGAAAATATCTGAAGGCCAAGAACACAACAAAAAAAAACAAAATAAACACGCTTTGCTCTCCCATAATTCTTCTACCCTCCGCATAAGTTAAACATTATTACATTCATTTCTATCGAACTTTTCGAAATTGCGTAACACTTTTTCGGTGAAAAATGTGCTCGGAGTGATATGCTATAAAGAGCCACGGCCGGTATTTTTAAACTCGGATCGAAACTGAAAAACAAACAGTCTATATATAAATTTGTTTAACATTTAAGATCAAATTCTGTTTTCTAAAAATATTTCGCCGATCCGCATGGCTCGTCGCGGTGGTACACTCTAACGGACGTTACGTAATGTTCATTAAAATTAACTAGAATAATAACGAAAATTAATAATGTTACACATTTAACAAAATGATAAATAAAATAATAAAGGAAAGACTGGACAAACAAGATTGGTCAGATTAGGATTTCAGATCGGTCAGAGGCAAGACTAGACAAAAATGATTAGACAGACACAACTGGATAAAATAGGCTGGGCAGATAGAATACACAGAGAAGAATAGACAGACAGGACTAGACATACACGATCAGACAGACAAGAATATCGCCGCAAGAATAGGCTGACAAGACTACACAAACAAGATTGGCAGAGATAACTAGACATACAAGAATTGTAAAACAAGGGTATATAGACAAGACTAGACAACCAAAATTAGACATAGAAGAATAGGCAGAGCAGAATTGACAGAGAAGAGTAGATAGAGAAAAATAGACACAGAAGAATAGATAGAGAAGAATAGACAAACAAGACTAGATTGACAAGACCAGACAGAAAATAATAAGCAGACAAGATTATACAGACAAAACTAGAAGGACAAGACTAGGTATATAAGAATACAAGAATATCCAGAAAAGAATAAGCAGACAAGACTCCACAGATAAAGCTAGATAGGCAAGGCTAGACAGACAAGACTAGACAGAGAAAAATAGGCAGAAAAGAATAGACAGGGAAGAGTGGAGAGAGAAGAATGGACAGAGAAGAATGGGCAGAGAAGAATAGACAGACAAGAATAGGTTATACAGACAAATCTGTATAGACACGACCACATCTGTACATCTAGTTTCGTCTGTCTAGTCTCCCTGTTTAGTATATTGTCTAGTCTCTCAAAAGTGTCCAGCCTGCCTATCCAGTGTGTAAAGACACTCTACTCTGTTAATTCTGCACGTCAGGCCAGACCGTTCAGTCTGTTCAGTCGGTCCAGCCTGTCTGGTATTCTAGTATAGTCTGTTTAATCTTTTCTACCGAGTGTTGTCTCTCTAGACTATACTATCTACTCTTGTTAGAGTATATTATCCTGTCTATCTTATCTGTTGAAAACTAAAGAAAGTTAGTTTGTTTCGTATTATTGGATAAATCTGGACCGTTCTGAACCTTTCTGAATGTAAATTTTATTTTGTTTTAATGCTAATAATGTTTTTAATATAAATGGGCAATAATATAGAGAAAATAATTATAAATAGGAAATATTTCATTAACTTTTATTATAAGAGTCCTTAGAAGTCTTTAAAGAAAATCCTACGTAGCTCAAGATGCAATTAAAATCGGAATGAAAAGGGCCATTTCTTGAATGCAAATAGATCTAAAGGGCAAAAAATAAATAAAGGCAAAAGAATATTGTGAAACTACAGACAGAGAAGAAAGGAAAAGAGAGATTGCCAAAAGGGAATAAAAAAAAAGCATTACATGAGTAAAAACACTATCCTCTAGTATAGCTCTAGCTAGAGTGACACTGTTCCTGATAGTAGGACTAACATAAATCCTTTTCTTTTATCTTCCTTTTGATGTCGGAAAGAAGCTTTGGAGAATGCAAATAAATAAACAGCTTTAGTAAAAGTAAACCGATTGAGACGTTCTTCGTTCTCTCTTGCTCTGGAAACGAATTGCGATCGAGAAAACAGCGGAATCCTCTAATAGTCAATATTGCTTATATTTCCTAAATAAAATGAAAAAAATATATACACAAAACGTGGATTCGCGTAATTCTGCTTGGAATTTTATCTGGTGGAAGTATTTGAATACAATATTAAATATTTTGCGGAAAGATCATTGCAGCGACATCTGTTACAGTTTCCGTACAACAAACGTAATATCATACAATTAATTAAAATTTCTCCAGTCTACTCCTATCTAACAATTAGACAACTTAACTAGTCTTTCCTGCTTAGTTTTGTCTATCTAGTTATGTTTGTCTACTTTTGCCTAGTTTATACTAGTCTTTTCTCTTTATTTTTGCTTACGAAAATGTAAGAACATTAAATACAATTAAGATATTTAATTTAGTAGGAGATAGCCGATGATAGCTTGTGTTTGATAATTGAAAGAAGCTCGATTCATCATAATAAAGCCCCGGCGAAACGTGGTGGGATCTTGCGCAAGGAAACAAACCATTACTTAAATAATGTTTCGAGATTGCTAAGTAATCCCTCAATGTCGACGATTCGGGCAGCGACAGGACCTCCGCCGCAAAGGAATAGGATAGGCTCCACTCATAATTTACTTCCACTAATTCACCTGACACGGACGATTCCGACGTCCCCTTTATCATTCTTTGTGCTTACGTTGCTCCCCTGAACCCACCAATAGATCATTCAACACGTACAAGGATCGCGGAATTGTTATTTCTTACAAATACAAGAGAAATATAGAAATTACTTTACTTTTATTTCTATTTTATTCAATTATTACAGAATAGAAAAAAGAATTCCCGAAAACAGTTCGGTAGATAATTATAATATAGATGCATAAGATTTATTCTATATGACCGATTTCTATTTATTCACTTCATTTTAATAATTAAATAGTATTTTTTAATATGCTGTTTGCTGACCTCTGGTCTATACTATTAGTTTTTTGGAAATATTTTTAATCCGTAATTCAAAGATTTAGTTTGACCCCCCTGGTATATGGTATTGGTATTTAGAAAATTTATTTAATATTTACTAACTTCTGAGCGCAAGAAATAATGTTTGAGTCATAATACAAATTTATATTTTTGTGTCTACAGAATTAAAGCATTGTCATAGTTTCCTATTCATTCTATTAGACCCTCTATCCATCAAGGCTTTTTATAGAGCTTCCTTTACCGAAAATCAATAGAAATTATGTATTTTCGTATACATTTCCTCGAAAAATAGTAGGTCAAAATTAGCACAATTCATAAAAGTTCTGAATGAATTGGCATACAAAATTTAACTTCTTTCAGCTGTAAGAGTTTCAATAAGAATTAAGAGTTTTCAGTTGAAATAGAAAACATTTTATTTCCGAACCAATAAGAATTAGGGTTTAAAAAGATTTTTCAGTTGGATAAACTCGGAATGTAGGGAAAAAACAAACAGAGAAGAAGAGTGTGTGTTTAATGTTGATTCTTGCAGAGTTACCGAGAGATTACGTGATAGTGCAAGGCGCGCGTGTTACATTAAGGTCAGTGCGTTTTAAATTAAAGTTGCCTGGTAAGAAATACGCCAAGACTTCGGCATCAGTGCCTCCACTAATGCGAAATTAAATGACCCCAGATGCGGAAGTCGCTCTCCCAGAAAACATCCCTATCTTATTGATTACGCTTAGACTTAAATACATATCTCATAAATAATATAAATTGTAATCATTAGTTTACTGAAATAAAGATAAGTTTAGATTCATATTAATAAAAATCTTGGAGATCTTGAGTTAAAACTAATGAAATGTTTCTCAATTATTCAAGGTTCTGTTGGTGGAAGTTAGGTGGCGCCATATATATCATTTCCAGAGGGTTGAGGAAATCGGCGGGCATTCCGGATCACATCCCGATGGATCGCATCGGGACGATGATGCCCGCTTCGTATTGATTCGTGGATATCCTATGCGCTATGCGTCTTGCTGAATTCTGCAATACTTCGGGGCCGAAGGGATCTCGGTGCCGAAAAAGAGAGAAGGAGAGTATCTTAAAGACTTTTATATCCCCCCTAATATTGGACGGGTTCAAACTGTCATTCCGGAGGAAAATGCGATTCTGCCTCACGATCTCTCATCTAGATATCCGCGTCAAATGGAACCGATGGACTTCATTTCGCTTTTCTTATTACGCCAAATTGCTTATGATATCCCATAAATTTTCGACAGTTTATATTAAATACCCCACTTTGTATGACTACTCAGCCGTTTTTTTATGAACCTAACCAACGTTTCATAAATCCGACGAGAAAATATTGTCTACAGACTGCAATTTCCACAAAATGCTGTCTATTATATACAGTATCAGTAAAAATGGAGAGACCCTTATAGTTTCAATAACTAAAAATAAACGATGCATATTTATTTAAGTTCATTTCTCTCGAACGAAATATGAAATTACAAAATCTAACCTCTAGTCATCCAAAACCACGAGGCGATCAAGTAAGTGTTTGTCAAATTATAATTCATAACAGCAAAGCTGCACTGATGAGATATGAATCTCAAATGGCGTCTGCAGATGGCTATTCACTTAAGATAATAGAAAGATGTGATCTTAGAAACAAAGCTATTTTTCAGTTTCTCGTTTAGTGCCACGAGAGTGGACTGAGACCTAGTAAATAACTGTAAAATTTCAAATGAGATTTGTTTTGGTAGTCCTAAAAAGACTCAATAATATTATAGAGCTTCGGAAAGGTTGAATATAGTTATATATTCAGGCTGTGTTCCGTCTTTATTAGGTTTATATGATTATCTATAATATAGTATAGTTTTACCAATAGTATTTATTTTAGATTTCTAGCAAATTTGCATTTTGGCGCAATCTTCAAACTTAAGATAAAAGAACTAAACAGGAGAATTTATGAAAACAGTAATTATTGATTTGTTTTTCTTTAATTTGTCTGAAATACGATTTTCTTAATTATTAGTAAAATAAAAGTAAATAAGTAAATTAATGCTTTTCCTATTTCTTTTTTCACTTCTTTCATATATCTATACAGTGTTTATACAGAAAACTGCGATTCTGCACTATGTTTTACTTACAAATTGCTTTTGCAACAATTTTCCAACAAATTTATAAAAGGTTTTTAAGGTTTTCAATAGCATTATCGTTTCTAAGTACAATATCAGTTAAACATTTTTTAATAGATGGAAACGTTATTTATTTAAGAATTCAAATATCAATATCAATTCAATGTTTTGACGTTTTGCTGGTAGTGTAATAAGCACAGCGTTTGTCAAAATTTGAATATTTTATATCATAGTTGTAGCTCATTTTAAAATATTATACATATGCGTTGGATGCATTAATTGGGCCGTTTTTAAGATTCCCATGGCCCTTTTGTAGCACGGGCTACATCGCCCACTGTACATCGTTTGATTTCTTTGAGATTTGTGTTTTGAAAGTTTTTTTAATACTCGTTACATCATTGAATTAAATTAAAATTAACCCAATTTTCAATTACAGTGGTTTTCAAATACTTATACCTTCGTCTTGTTAATTGTATTTCAGTAAAAATAAGTATACAACATACATCGACAAATCAAATCTACTTGTTACTTTTTTTAATTCTTTTTGTCTGTTTAAACTTCAGTTTCGTACATCTAGTATCGTCATTTTCATTCATTTTAAGATAAAAATTTCAAAAAGGACAAAATTAACTTTATAAAAATTGTAATTTAAGGATGCAAGAAACTATAGGGAATATGCAACAAATTTAAATTTACTTGATTTTTTAATCCCCGATACTTTATGATCTTGACATGACCATTATTTTCTCATTTAGTTTGTATTTAATTCCAAAAATTTAAATAAAAAAGTCCAAAATATGCGAGCGAAATTCAAATTTGCGAAACGCATCACCATTGGTCGTATGTTACGTGACGTGCACGTTGACATTTATAGGTCTCGATATTCACAGATGTAGGTAGGGTAGACTAAACACCTCGATGGGGACTTTATCAAACACTTTATCTGGTGCACTTATAATGTTAAAGTGTTTTTGCATTCCGGTACTATACAATATCTATAAAATGATTTTTTCTATTTTGCGTTTGTAATGGACTCAATGCGTGCGGTAATGGCTTGCGGAGCGCTGTAATTTTTTTAGATAGTTAATTTATTCAAGGTTGCCACAGAAATTCAGAGCTGTCAGTGTCAAATTTTCGGCGAGATAGTTTTGAGGTTATATGATGTGTGAAAATCGTGAATATACAAATTTAATTAATTAATGGTTATAAACGATATAACACATATTTATTTTAAATTCTTTTCCATGGTACAATTAGTAAATTATATTATATTTATAGTAACATTGGATTCTTGAGCAGTAACACTCACACCAGGGACATTATATACAGTGCTACTACTACTGTTGCTATCAAGTTGCAAATGTGGGGCACTAGAGGAACATCCAGGTAAGTTGTTATTTGCTTGCTCAGACCCAAGCATTTTAGATATTTCAATATTCATTTTTAACCAAGTGCCAACATACCCCTCCGCAACAGTAGATTTCCATCCACCATAATTTTTTATTGTCAACAAATTACCACCATGGTTGGCTAAATGTGTCGCACTACTTCCTCGGAAACAATGTCCAGTATAAAGATCGGAGTTTGGTAATTTGAGAAATGTCGCAATGTCTTTTGATATTCTCGGCATAATATTAATACCAATTGGACTATTAATACAATGTCCGTTACGAAAAGTTAAGAAAAATCTCTTATGCGAAACATTATTAGGACGTAAGTTAGCTATTTTTTAATTAAGTCAATGAGGATCTGTAATTGCAAACATTCTTGGAATGTAATTTTTTGTTTTAGATACAGACACAATGATGGAATCAGATCTATATTCTATGTCATCGACAGACATATCCGTTAATTCCTGACGCCTAAGCGCACCTTTATAACACATTATCAAGACAATCTAAAATTAATAACGTTACACACAAAGCTGCGATATACATACATATTTACCAATAAGTAGAGTGAGAGTTGGGGAAAGGGTGAGCGAAGGTTTTAATACGCATAAGGGAGTGAGACAAGGCTGCCCACTAAGCCCCAGCCTGTTTGCAGCATTTATTGGAGACATAGAGGAGATGTTCAGCAAGGCGCAGACGGGTGGGGTCGTGGTGGGCAAAGAAAAAGTGTGGTCCCTAGCCTACGCGGATGATTTGGTGGTGCTAGCGAGAGACGAGAAAGGGATGAAAGAAATGATAAGAAACATGGAGAAATATATGAGGAGGAAAAAGCTGACGGTGAATGTGGAGAAGTCCAAGATGATGGTGTTTAGAAAAGGGGGTGGCAGGAGAAGAGTAATTGAGTGGAGATGGGAGAAGGAGAAAATTGAAGAAGTAAAAGAATTTAAATACCTAGGGTACGTGTTTAATGAGAGAAATACTGAAACAGCACACGTGAGAGAGTTAGTAAAGAAAGCCAATAAAATACTAGGAGTGGTATGGGGAATAGGAGAGAGAAAACTTGGACACGACTATAGAAGGAGGGTGATGATGTTTGATAGCCTGGTGAAAAGTGTGATGATGTATGGAGCGGAAATATGGGGGTGGAGAGAGCAAGAAGGACTGGAAAGGGTGCAAGAAAAATATTTGAAATGGGTGCTAGGACTAGGTAGAGACCCCGGGGTATATAGTGATGGAGGAAACAAAGAGAGATGGAATAAGAATAGAAGCAGGAAAGAGAGCAATAAGTTTTGAGGAGAGGGTGATAGAGAGAGGAGAGTGCAGAATTCTGCAAGAGTGCCTCAAAGAAAAAAGAAAAGAAATAGGAAAGGGGGTGTGGAAAGAGAGGGAAGCATATCTAGAAAGAAACGGGTATGCAGGAGCGGAGATAGAAAGAATGCGAGAGAGAGGTAGAGTAATGACAGAGGAATTGGTCCAGAGAGATAGAGATGTGCAAAGGCAAGAAAGGAGAGCAAGAATTAGGGAGTCTAGGTACAATGGGAAATATGAAAAAATAATAACGGAAGAACTGCCAAAGTACCTAGGAAGAGAAAGTAGAAAAGAGAGAGTGACAATAGCAAGATTCAGATGTGGAAATGAAGAGAGAGATAATAAATTTTGGATGGAGGATAGGGATAGAGTATGCAGGATGTGTGGAGAAAACAAGGAGACAATAGAACACTGGCTGAACGAATGTTCAGAAATGAGAGAAAGGGACGAGGGTAGAGAAGAGGTTTTAAACGAGGATGGAAGAGGGATACATTGGATGAAGAAAGTTGAGGAGAGAAGAAGAGCAATATGTGGAGAGGGAAGCCGACAATCCACCCAACAACGGAATTCATCACTATAAGAAACAATATCGGTCCCAGAACAGATCCATGGGGGAACTACAGAAAAGGATCTCAAGAGCTGAATTGGAATAGCAAGTTTAGGTTTTTAGTGATTTATTTAGTTTTATTAGCATACGTTTCTTTTTGTTTCTTTTTTATTTATATACTATATTAGTTTTATTTATATATGTATTGTTTTATGTATAAAATTTTGGAATCCATTTATAAACCTGTAGAGGTAATAAATATACATAAGTAGTAGTAGTACATACATATTTACCCACCTTCATAGCCAGATAAGAGTTATCATGTGCGTCCCTTATAAATTTATGAATATCTTCTAAAATCTTAAATCTTCGACTTTTTAGGTGCATAGCCCTGAGATATCCGTTTCAATTAGTCCTGCAATTTACAATATTTGGATATATCTACATGCTTATGTATAGATAAACAGGACCTAAACATAGAATATATCGACCATAAACTTGATGGTTTATACTTCTTACGTTGTAATTCGAAGTAAGCAAGTAAAACATTTTCCGAAACAACTGTAACTTTATGTAGATTACACCACTCCTTAAATATGCAGTATTTCTCATATTCTTTCTCATATCTTGCTCGCGATTTATCTGGCAACAATTTATTGACTGTACTTGCAGCTATTTCTTTTAATTCTGGTGGAGTGTAAATTATCAGTGTGACCAAGCACCATAAAATTTTATGAACATGTATGGGCGATTTTTTTATATAGAAATGGCATAAAATAGCATAAAAGGGCGCAAAATAGAAAAAAATACTATAAAAAAACTCGTTCGTAAGGCGTTTTTCGGCACTTGTCCATTAGAAAACTCCGCGCTACGCCAAACTTGGACGAGTGCTGTAAAATCGCGCTGACTGAACTCGTCCTTCAATATACTATTTTAGCTTTCTCCTTTATCGAAATAGCAAATTCAAACTGAAAATCCTTAACTGTCTATGCAAATATGCTGAATGTTATGTGTTATGCGAAGTCATCCAAAAATAGGAGCGTTCAATCAGGTTAAATTTAAGAATGTGGCTATTTATACATACAGTATGTATACGCAATTGGCTATTTATACATACAGTATGTATTCGCAATTGGCTATTTATACATACAGTATGTATACGCAATTATTGGCTATTTATACATACAGTCTGCATTCGCAATTGACTATTTGCACATTCTGACTGTATATACAAATATTGGAGTTACTATTTTGGTAATAACTACACAATTATAAGCAATTATAGTTTAATTTATTAAAGTTCATTTACAATCGAGCGCAATAAACTCATAAATGAAATTCAAAGTATCACTAAATCAGTGAAATATAGGCTTAAATTACATTTAAAGCAGGTAAAATATGGTATAAAGTAAAAAAAAATCAGGTAGGTATATCACTTTTTAATCTGTATTTTTTTGTTGTTGTAAAAAGTGGTGTGCTTAGTCTTTATCTTTGGACGTCCTTTGGATTTTATTTTAGATTTGAATTTGAAAAGTTTTTATTTTATTGATTTTAGGGGTTGGCAGGGCTTGATTGACTCGGTATTAGACCGAATTTGTTCAGGTTCTTCTCGTTCAATTGCACTAAGCCCACTACTCTCTAGTTCATTTTCAATATAATCACCAATGTTTACATTTATAACATCTGTATCCATATTTAGTGCATTTTCAGTTGAAATATATCTTGCATGAAAACAAGTTTTTGAAAATATGTAAAATTATTATATTTTCTTATCAAAAGAATATGACGACGTGGTGCACTAAAAGAATTCCAAAATGGATACAAACATGTTTCCACCGATGTATTATAAAATTTTGATATTTTGCTATCAAGATTTTTCTGAATGCCATTGTTTTTCATTCTCATTTTGGACTCTGAAGTTTGAAATAATTTTAACTGTCTATGAAAAATTTGATTCCTGTCTCTGTGAGGGCTTCAGAACATCCTTCAAGTATATTTCTTATTTCGATATCACTATCCATAATTTTAAAAACTTTTTGTTTATTTTTCGCTAATTTTATATTCTTGTATCAATACAGTTTATGATTTCCATAATACATACGTAAATTATTGGCAAACTATGATATTTATTTTGTATCTATTGTTTAAGGGTCCAAAATGATCCTTCAATTCTGTTTGTTGCAGTGCCTCCCATTAATGGTAAATGTATTTTGCAATTTCCAACAATGTACCCACATTTCGTTACAACTATCCCAATTTTTAAAGAATTGTTCCTTAAGTGTTACATATTTATCTTTTGTTCCTATAAAAACTTGTACATATTTACAAATTTCCAAAAATTCTATTTTCTGCTCTTCATATGATTGGGAATACAAGCATTTCTTGAATTCAAACAATAATTTATGCTTCTCATCAATTATTATCATCAACAAAATGTGATTTTCATCATCGAACACTAACAGAAGAAGAAGTAATTAAATACCTAAGTACCTACCTAAATAAAGGGTTCACCAACATACAATGCATGAAACTGAATTCAAAATTTCCAGAAGCATACTCATCTTTTAAAATCACGATTCCCTTTGAACAACTAACTGAAATAAAATACCCTGAAACATGCACAAATACGTACGCGTCAATAGTTTTTTTTTCCAAAGCTAAGAAAACCATCGACTACATAATAATTAAGCCCAATATACAAATAGTTAACCAGAAAAAATCACAATTTATCATTATGCATGAATATCCAAAGCTTAAAAGAAAAAACCAACCAAATCGAAATTTTAGGCGTTGATATGAAACTAGATTTTATATGTTTGACCGAGACATGGCTAAATGACATCATGTCCACACAAATAAGAATAGATGACTACTAACTTATCAGCTAATTCCACCGCAGAGTTACCACGGGGGGGCGGGGTAGCAATCTGGGCCAACAAAAATGTATTTAAATGTAAAGAAATTTCAAACCTAATGTCAATAGAAAAACAAATAGTTGTAATTAATATGTGTAAGTAATATGTGGGGTCTAATGGATAAATTCGACAAATAAAAATAAAATTAAACTAGTTTGCTTATACAGACCCCCGCTAGGATCCTTAACCACTTTTATGACATTGTTGGAAAAGAGCATGTACAAAATTTTCAACATGCATGACGAAATAATAATAGTAGGAGATTTCAACATCCATTTCGAATCCAATACCAAAGAAAGATTCTATCTCATGAGATCATATGGAACTCATGAGATCATATGGACTTAAAGATCAAATATTCCAACATACACGAGTAACACAAACATTAAGCAGCATTATTGATAATATTTTCACTCAAAAAAAACCAAAAGGAATCTCAGTTCATGATACAATATTATCAGACCAGAGATTCATTCTCCTTGGCGGAAACATACAAAATCATACAGACAGAACACAATATGAATTCAAAAGAATTTTTAGCGAAACGAACCAATCTAAATTTAAGTTAGCCTTACAAGAAGAATCTTGGGAAAGCAACTTAAATAAAGACGACTGCAATGAAAAAACAACAGAATTCATAAAAATCTTCAAAAACATGTTTATAAAGCATTCCCAATCAAAAAGTTAAAATTATTACAAAACCATGGATAACGGAATAAATCAAAAAGTCAAGCAAATAACTTCATAAGCTATACTCCATACAAAAAAAAAATTTACATATCTAAAAAGTGACTACCAGAACGCGATGAAAAAACATAAGAGACTGATAATTCAAAGAAAAAGAAAATTTTATAATGATAGAATCAATAATGCCACAAGCAAAGAGAACTATGGCGTATCATTAACAAGGTAAAGAACAAACAAAACATCGCAGAATCAATCACATTATTAGATAACAACCAAATCATCTCCAATGAGGAAGATATAACAACAAAATTCAACGATTTTTAAAAAAATGCACCGATATAAATAACGAAAAACACCGATAAACATTAATTAGGACCATATCCCCAAATTATATAATAGCATGTTTTTGGCAGAAATGACCGACTCAGAAATTACTCTCAAATTTCAGAGATTAATAAACAACAGTGCAGGATCAGACAATCTGCCATTCAACATCATAAAAGAAGTTATACCAGAATTGACACCATCAAGTTTAGACATTGTGAACATTCAAAACAGACACTTTTCCCTAATGTTCGAAAAAAATTTAAAGTAGAATCACATTCTTCATATCAAAATACAAAATAATTTCGAATCAACAACTTGGCTTTCGTAAACAAACGTGGCTTTCTTTGACAAATCAACAATAACAGCAATAGAAAATATATACACAAAATTAATTAATGAAATAGACAAAGGAAACTGCGCAGTGGGAATTTTCTGTGATTTGTCAAATACATTTGACTGTGTTGCTAATAATACACTACTAGAGAAACTATAGACTATGGATTTAGAGACAAAAAACAACGCTGGCTCCAATCATATATAGCAAACTGAAATCAATTTATAAAAATAGGGAATACTAGATCGAGTACAACAAACACATCCGTTTGGGTACCACAAGGAACCATATTAGCCCCACTACTATTTGCGTTATACACTGTAGACCTTATCCACTACATTGGAGCAGATAACTGTATTATGTACGCAGACGACACTAGCATAATCATTACGGGCTCGTCAATACAAGAAATCGAAAGTACAACCAAACAGATATTAGACAAATTATATCAAAATATATGATTATGATACATGGCGTTGCTGTATCATAATCATTTTTGTGCTTTGCCATAATATCCATATTCTTCTTTACCGATTGTATGATTGTGATTAAGTGACATTTTTATTAGTGTCCATTTAGTATTTTACCTCTATAAAAATTCAACACTATATCTGGTACAGACTAAAAGCAGACTGTAGGTATAAATAGTCAATTGCGCATACATACTGTATGTATAAATAGCCAATTGCTTATACATACTGTATGTATAAATAGCCAATTGCGTATACATACTGTATGTATAAATAGCCACATCCTAAATTTAATCGGTATTTTATATATTTTTTTAAAAATTAATTGAAACACTTTATTTATATTTATATGTTTGACTATGTTAAAACAATGTAAAAAGTAAATTAAGCAAATAAAAAAAAAATGATGCATATACCCTATCGAAATATTAATAGGACGAATTTGATATAAAAACCCTGCAAGTAAGTCTGGTGTGTCAACTTTCCAGCAGTATACATGTGTATGTTGGAGTTGGAGATGAAGAAGTCAAAGGAAGATAAGTAGGGCCGTGTGGCTGCTTCCAAAGGCAGAAGGCCAACTGCAGACAAAAATCTAAAGATTCTACCAAAAGTAACAATTCACCCTTTTAGTGCCGGGCGAAAAAAAGGTGCTTATGCGAAGATAACCGAATAGTAAAGTCCGAATAGTAAAACCTTATGGCTATGGCACTTTTCGCCAATGCAGCGAGCGTCGATATATCGGCCTCCGACACTAAAATGGTTAAAATGTCTAAAGGAAACTGCGATGTTGTACCTTTCCGATGTTGCATAATAATTACAGAAATGTGTTTATAATTATGACATAAGCATTGCCGCAGTGTGACTTGAAGCTACATTTCGGTTTATCTACAACTGTACCACAATAGTAACAACATATAAAAAAATTTAGTGAACCTCTAGGCCAGCGGTGGCGAACCTTTATGTATCAACGTGCCATTTTTCTAAAGAAATGTTTAATGAGGTCATAGACAAATAGGTCATAGTGCAAATAATTTTGACTTACAATTAGTGATTATTGTTGTTATTGAATTAATAATACTAAATACTATCGGCTCAAAACTCTTTATTTACTACCAAAAAATACATTTTGCAATGTATAATAAAAAATGTTTCAGTTAAACGCGTAATTGAAATTAGTAACATTAATATGACACATGTTGTTGCAGATTAGATGAAAAATTACTTATACTAGGGTGGTAAGCTGTTACTTTTAGCAGAATGCATGCTGAACTGGTGTAATCTCAGTCATCTGTCAAACGGTTTCTAAGCGAGTTTTTAATGTTATTCATCTCCGAAAATAATGTCTCGCAGGCATAGCTAGATAAAAATGTGGTTAAAATAGCACGAGCCAGTTTTTTAAAGAGTTAAATGTGTCTGGAAACTAATTCCATATTTCCAAAATTTTGTTACTGGCATTTGTATTTATATTGCTTGTCAATCTTTCTGTTACAATTGATTCCAACTCTTTACTTGTTCTAATTAATTTTTGAATTAATTTTGAACTAAACTGAAAATCAATCAACTGCATTTCAAATGCTTCAATTCCCAACCAATCGAATTGAGACAAGTTCAGTTTATTAAATGAAGTCACATCAGAGTACATAACAAACTTAAGTGTTTCCGATAATTCTTTGAACTGAGAAAATTTTGCTGAAAATTGTTTGATTGAAGAATCAATTACAGAAATAGATTCTTCAGTAACTTTTTCTTCACCAGGTTTCTCATGGACCGCTAAATCGTTGATATTTTTTTCAGGTATGGGAAATTCTTCTAGTTATTTGGTATAATATCGTTTCTGAAAATATGCAGTTTAGCGTCAAATGCGCGAATGAGATCTGTCATGACGATAATTGTTTTTTATTACTCATGCATTAAAACTACTATCATGGCGTACGTTTTTTAGTTCGAGGAATGCCACTTTTGGTGGTATTACCACATAACTTGGGCAACGCATGCAAATATTCAATATCGCTAGGTTACATTAAAAAAACAATTAAATAAATAAAATAAACACAAACAAGACCTCAATATTAAAAAAGTGTCGTGAAACAGTTTTTTTTTTTCATTACAAAATAAAAATTGAAGATAACGTTTTAAAATGAGGGTAAATTCTATGGTGATACTGGAGACTGATGAGAGTTCTTATGACGAATCCACACCACCGGAGACAATTGAAAAAGCAAATTCTTCATTTTTTATTCTATTTATTTTGGATGGCATATGGATCCCAAACTTAAGATCCTGTAAGATACATCCCATCGCATGAGTGAACAACCTACTTATTGACAACCTACCGTCCTAGTTACAAGGTATACCATTATTTGTGGGTATTTGCTTCATCAGTTTTGAAAGCCACATAACATCCAACAACTGTGGGTATTGTTAAATTTTTCCTTCATTTTGCAGAAACAGTCTGTTTTCTTCCAAGCAGTCAACATATCTTTGATGTACGTGCCCGCCGCTTAACCAGCGAATATTATTATACATCAGTAAGCCATCACACATCGAATTGACTTCATCTAACAAATCACCAAACTTTCGCTTATTTAAAGCCGGCGATACGAGGCTGACTATTTTTGTGACTACCGCCATTACATTATCAGAGATATTAAAGTACTCTTAGCACAAAAGGCTTGCTGGCGAATGATGCAGTAGAATTTAAGAATCGAATGTCCTATAATAATATACCATTTTTTTACCCATCATACTTATGGTACTATGTATGTATTTTTTGGTTGCAGTTATATGCAATTTCTGACATATTTCATTTTGTTATTTTGTTTATAATTTAAATAATGAAATAATACATTTTGAATGTATTATTTCCCCCCGCCCTGCGCACTGCGTCCGATCACTCCGTAGCGTACCATCACTCGCGTTCGTTCTTAACCCTTAACCACCTGCCATACGTCTCAGGTGAGAAAATTACTGCTAATTTGGGTCTGAGAGACGTATGTCAGGTGGTTAGGTGTTAATTAATGCCTGCTCCACACTCTCGCGGAGTAACTTCTCGCGGAGTTGTTCGAGGCGAGGAACTACACGGAGGAGGCAACTACACTCGTCTGACTTCGCGATTACCTCAGTGCCATGACCGACACCAAACAGGTAGTAGCTGCTGCTGCAGATATTTGTGCTTTTAATTATTATAATTATGTTATCCCAATAACTGATCCCCAAATAACTGGTTCCCTTTGAAAGGCCTCAAGGAATTGGAACTGTAGTTCTTCGGACCAATCGCTCATGATTTTTGATATCATTTAAATTAATATTAGATAAAATTTAATAATATTAAATAAAAATATTTTTAGTTTTTAATCGTTCAAGAAACGGTTGTGAACTGGCTCGCCTGCATACAGTTGACTAAATTAAAGGACGAGTAAACACGAGAGTGTAGACATGATACTCTCCCTTCCTCGTACTCGCGCCTCGTGTCCTTTTGACTCGGGTACGAAAAAACCGCTTCTGGAGCAAAGTTAGCCAAGGCGAGGCGAGGAAGCACAAGGCGGACCGAGTAACCTGAATACATTCTCGCTCAACTCCGTGCTACTTCGCGAGAGTGTGGAACGGGCATAAAACTTCACAGTGAACTTAAATACTAAACTGTTTTGATCGGTGGCGTGCCCAAAATATTCTGTCGCGTGCCATCAATTGCACGCGCGCCAATGGTTCGCCATCCCTGCTCTAGGCCCTAGAGCCATAAACAAAGAAAATTTTAGTGATTTGAAAGAGTGCGTTTATAATTTTCTTTCTTTTCGGACCTATATTAATTAAAATTAAAAATGAAATGTAGGCACACTCTGTAAGGAAACTGCGAGAGCTCTGAAAGTAGGTATTACGTAAGTAGGTAACATTTAAGCAGTTGACAGTAACACAGAATTTTTTTTTTTCAAAGCACTCCCTGCAAACACTACAGGCCAGTGTTTGAACATGTTTCCATAAAGCACTAGCGACTACGAGACTGGTGTAGCTAAAGCACTAAAGCTATAACTAGCAAAAAAGCGGACTCGTTGCGAAATTAAAATCAATAATGCCAAACATATCATGGACACACTTTTTCTTCATCGATAAGCTCTACAAGCCAAGGTTTTACTTTCTGATTTAAATGACATGTTTAGAAAGATAATCAAAATGGTAAATTCTATTAAAGGTAAAGCCTTACAAACCCGACTGTTTTGAATCGCTTGTGAACACTTGGGTTCGCTTCATCACAATCTCCTTTATCATACAGAGGTCAGATATCAAAGGGTGCAAAGGAAAGGTATTGAGAAGTGTGACAATAGAACTGAAAGATAAATTGTTAATGTTCTTACAAGATGTTAAATCCGAATATGCTAATTATTTTTGTGACTCTGTGTGGCTCTACAAATTAGCATATCTTGCTTATCTTTTTAGCCACCTAAATAATTGAAACAATAATCTCCAAGGAAGAGAAGAAAATATTTTAACAGCTAAGGATAAAATCAAAGCATTCCATGCAAAACTTCGTTTGTGGTTACTTCTCTGCAAAAAAAAATATTTCTTGTTGTATTTCTTTGTTTTCGGTAAATTGTTGAAGATAATGCTACAGATCAATCGCTAATAGTAAGTTCTCGCATTCCTTTCTTGATACAGAGCTTGAATAACTTGGAAGGGCAACTATTAACTTACTTCCCAGACTTGGACTCTGAAGCGGAAAATGAGTGTAGATGAATACTAAACCCTTTCTTGGATAGGTCAATAGATCTGACCGATCTAACAATGAAGATGAAAGAAAATCTTGTAGATTTAGTTACCGACAGCATGCTTAAAATGGGATTTCATTTGCAAAGTATTGACATACTCTGGATGAAGAGAAAACGAGAGTATCCATAGCTTTAAAGGACGCTTTAAAATTATTAGTGCCATTCGCCACAAAACCTAGGTGAACTGACGTTCTCTTCAATGGTGGGCATTAAACCTAGAAAGAGAAATAGGCTTCAACTAGTAAATGATTATGAACGTGGGTTCTGAAGAAACACCCGAAATTACAATAGATGAAATAATATCGGCTCTCAAACAAAGTAAACATCGTAGGGCACCTGGTGAAGATGGAATAATAAGCGAACAACTAAAAAAAGGAGGTGAATCAATACTTAAAATCCTCCAAATACTCTTCAAAAAGTGCCTGGAGATGGGAAATATTCCGTACAACTGGAACAATGCGGTAGTAATACTGCTTCATAAGAAGGGCGATAAAAGTGAACTTAAAAACTATCGACTAATAAGCCTACTCTCCCACCTTTACAAAACATTTATAAGGGTAATGTATAACAGACTTAGCAGCAAATTAGATGCATATCAGCCCATCGAGCAAGCCGGTTTCCGAAAAGGATATGGAACCAACGAACATCTACAATGTGAAAAGTGCAATGAATATAATATCCCACTCTTCCTCGCATTCGTTGATTATGAGAAGGCTTTCAATACCATCGAGATATTGCCTATTTTGGAGGCTTTGGATGACTGTCGCATTGATTCGAAATATTCTGGTCTAATTAAAACCATCTACGACTTCGTCACTATGACGCTGAAACTACAAGATTTATCCGACAAAATACCCATCAGACGTGGAGTGCGTCAGGGAGATACCATGTCCCCCAAATTATTTACACTAGGTCTAGAGAATATCTTTAAAAACTTAGACTGGGCGAACAAAGGAGTAAATGTTGATGGCAAAAGGCTGACGCACTTGCGCTTTGCGGATGATATTGTTTTAGTGGCCACTGAAGAGTCTGATATTGAAACAATGCTAAATCAGCTAAACAACATCTCCAAATCAACTGGTCTGCACATGAATATGAGCAAGACAAAAATCATGACAGCTGATGTTCCACACCGGCCTGATATAGTTATCGATGGTGTCACGGTGGAAAGAGTAGAGAGCTACATCTACTTGGGACATAAACTAAAAATAGGCAAATAAAACCAAGATGCGGAGACCAGAAGAAGAATAGGACTAGGCTGGGCAGCATTTGGGAAGCTGGATTTTATTCTAACCCACAAGACGTTCCCAAGAAAGTGGAAAGCGAGAATATTTGATTCAAGTGTTGCACCGGTTCTCACATATGGCGCAGAAACCACCACATTTACCCAACAGAACATCAATAAGCTGGCCGTTACGCAAAGATCAATGGAACGGAAAATGCTAGGCATAACGTTACGCCACAAGAAAAGGAACGAATGGGTGCGGAAGAAGACAGGTGTTGCGGACGTGGTGGAAAGAGTGGCGTAACAGAAATGGAGTTGGGCTGGGCATATCCTACGAACAACTGATGACAGATGGTCTCACAGAATCCTGGTATGGAGACCAAGATACGGAAGGAGAAACATAGGCCGCCCCCTAAAAGATGGAGTGACGATAAAAGATGGAGTGACGAAGTAGCAGGAAGGAAATGGTTAAGTCTGGCGAGGAATAGAGAAGAATGGAAAGTTAAAAGGGAGGACTATGTCCAATATTGGAAGAATACAGCCTGAAAAAGAAGAAGAAGTAAATGATTTGGTTATTAATATCTCAAAATTTGAACTACGTTTTGAGAAATAAAGAAGAGAAAAGATTCTCACTGAAATTGCATTTTTTATTGTACTCTAGGACTTACAAACTTTGTTTTATATCTTAAAAGCTTTTTTTTATTAATTCTTTATTTTTGTTTGAGATATCGCGACCCCCGAGTAAGACTTCGCGACCCGCCGAGTAAGACTTCGCGACTCCGAGGTCCCCGCGACCTACTGTTTGAAAAACACCACTGTAGAGCATCCGTTATTTTTAATAAGGACTAGTGGTGGAGATTAATTTGTTAATTAGTTTTAGACTGCTTTCACAAACACAAAAACAAATGGTATTAAGTTATGCAACATTTTTCAAGAGCCGTTTATGAAATTGTAAAAACAATGAACTTTCTGAAAACTTTTCTGAAGAAGAGTGGAAATGTGAAACTATCCATAATTTCCCTTGATTCATGGATTCCACGAGTTTTACAATTTAAAATGTTAATATCCTGTGTAATAGCAATAACTAACGAAAACTACGATCCAAATTTGTCCTAGAAATTTTTTGGAAAACTTTAAACGAATAACAAAAACAGGAAGAGAACACTTAACGATGAAATTGTAGATATTTTTTATATTTTCAATATTTGTTAGATTTTAGAGAATGTATTTACGTGGAATAAAATAAAGTTCCAATAAATTAGAAAATTTAGTAACTTTATATTGAATTTTTTATTGGAAGCAATCTTTAATAAATAGATAATAATATAAAGGATAAACGGTATCGATTCCTCGTAAACTAATAACTGTAAGTAGCGAAAAGTGCGATCTTGCACTCTCCACCTTTGTCCTAGAAAATTGGACGAAACTTTACGACCTATAATAAAAACAGAGAACGGAACACCAATTATAGGGATTACTGAAATTTATTATAAAACGGACGGTATGTGTGCTTCGGCAGCAGCCCTTGCAGCAGGGAAAACAGCAATAATGGAATCTACAATACACGCTTCTTGTAACATGTGGTCTTAATAACAAGTACTTCAGCAAACGAACAAGGGCATAACGTTGCTATTTTATAGCCGGCGTTTATTTCAATTCCGTTGTGTGTACATATATTAAAATTGGGGATAATGTCGGAAATTATTGTTACTATAGCTTACATTTGTAAATCAGCATATTTTACATTTCATCCATACTAAAAAAATACTAAATAATACATACATATAGGATATATATATATATATATATATATACTCGTTAAAACTACACCAACAAACCCTTAAATAAAATTAATAACATTCCAACAATGATTTATGGTTCTCTGTAAAAAAATTCAACTTAAAAATGAATACACTAATAAATTAGCTTGAACTAGCCAGACCAAACGGCACAATTATAAATAGAATCTAAAATATGCCGTCTAAAGTTGGCGATTGTGTATTCAGGGTTTACGTCGGAAACGTTTATAGTCGGCATTATAAGCTAATCATACATGTAGATTGTAGATTGTAGATATGGTGGTGATGACTTGTACTGCGACCTTTATAGATCTATTGTACCCCACCCTCCTCCTCTAAGCGTTGGTGTACTTACCCATTTAGAGCGCCTCCTCTAATCCTGATTCCTTTTGGAATTTCAGAATCTGGGTGGGATTCAAGGCCTGCTGCTCCTCTGTGTTCAAGCAATGAGTCCCAAGTACATCTGTCTCTTGCGGAATATTGCTTCGCAGTCCTTGAGAAGATGTATGGGGGTTTCCTCTGCTGAACCACAGAATTGTCATCCGTCATCATCCTCTAGGCCTAGGGCCTTGAGATGTTTCCTAAGTCTGCCGTCAGGACTCCTGTTAGAATTTTAAGCTTGTTCCTGCTTAATTGCAGGCAAGCGCTTGTTCTTTTCTGGTTACAAGATCCCAGAATCACCTTGGACTGCCTTAGCCCTGGAAGTTCTTTCTAGGTTTTCATGCATTGTTCTCTTGTTTCTATATCTAAACTTTTGTGGATGGTGTTCACACACATGCCGCAAAAGGGTTCCGGACCTATAAAGGGGCTACTGGATCGCTTGTTTGCTAGGTGATCGGCTTCATAGTTTCCGTCTATACCAGTGTGTCCTGGTACCCAGTATAGCGTTACTTTATTATCTTTGCCAAGATTGTTTAGCTTCCCCACACAGCCGCATACCAGTTTGGATCTTATGGTGTATGAGCTAATGGCCTTAATGGCTGCTTGGCTGTCTGACCGGATAGCAATTCTATTTTTGGGATAATTTCTGTCGAGGTTAAACTGTGCACATCTTTTGATTGCGTGTACCTCTTCTTGGAAGATACTTGGGGATGTTCCCATGGATTCGAAGTACTTGTATACCACTGATAACATTTTGCTCTATGTGGTATGCTGAGGATTCATCGCTCCAATTGGCTTTACTATATTGCTTTACACATTGCTGTGTAGTTTTTCTCGAAGTGGTATTTGCATACCATTTCGTCTTCAGGTGTTTCCAGCCAGGAGATCTTGGCAGCGCGGTTGTTTCGGTCTCTGCTCCCGATTATTTTACTGCTGTCGGACACGACCCCATCGCCCCCTTAATGCAGACACACGCCAGTCTTTGAATCTCCTCAAGCTGTTTCCTCATAGAGGCCAACTTGGTTCTACTTCCCCACGCAACTGCCCCATAAGTGATTGCAGGTCTCACTATTATGGTGAATTGTAGGGTTACAACCCCATGTTTTTCCTGCCAGATTTCTGCACACCATTAGGGCCCGTTTGGCTTTACCTACCGCTGCCTAAGCGGGTCAATTCCATAGGAGTTTGCTATCTAGTGTGATACCCAGATACCTTATCTCCTGTTTGTATTCTACTGCCCTCCCATATAACAGTATGGGCTGTAGGCAGTTTAGTTTTCTCCTTCTAGTAAATGGTATCACCGTGGTTTTGCTCGGGTTGAGTCTCAGTCCCACTGTTTGACACCATTTACTAGTTACTTTGAGGCCTCTCTGAACAATTTCACAGAGAGTTCCCTCAAACTTTCCACTGGAAATTATGACTATGTCATCGGCGTAACATTGACATTTGATGTATTGGTTTCTCAGCCTAACCAATAATTCATCAACTACTAGGCTCTACATTAGCGGTGATAGTACACCTTCCTGTGGGCACCCTCGAGTTGTGGAGATCTTAATGGTGTCTCTTCCCACTTGTGTCTCCGATGTTCTGGTTCTCAGCATCCACTTGGAGATAGTGCTGTTGATACTTTTTCTTTCGAGGGCCTTTTTGACAACCTCGTGTGAGGTGTTGTCAAAAGCTCCCTCTATACCCAAGTAGGCATTTATCGCTACTTCCTTTGTCTCTAGTGCTGCTTCTATTTAATTGTCAGATGATACATGGCGGTTTCTGTGGATTTCCCTGCTCTGTATGCATGCTGACAGCTGTGTAGTGGTGCACCTACCAGCACTATTCTCCTAAGGTAATTATCAATTACCTTCTCCATTGTCTTCAACATAAAAGATGTTAGACTAATGGGTCAAAATGACTTCGGTTGAGTGGTGTCTTTCTTCCCCACCTTCGGTATGAATACCGCCTTTGTCCTTCTCCATAGCTCCGGTATATATCCGAGCGCTAAACTACTTCTTAAGATATTTACAAGATACGGCATAAGTTCTCTCCCTCCCTTTTGTAGGAAGGCAGGAAGTAGTCCGTCCACACCTGGGGCTTAAAAAGGCTGGAAAGTGCCGATAGCCTATCTGATTCGGTTTGCCGTGCAGATGGACGCTGCCCTCCTCCAGACAGCCCGACTTGGTTTCCGTGGTTGCATCAAGCCCTCGGTCTCCCTGTATCCTTTACATCCCGGAAAATGGGTTTATAGTAGGAGGAGAGCTATTTGCTCTTCATCCTCCGTGAAGGTCCCATCCGGTCTCTTCAGAGTGGTTGTCATTTCCACTCTGTTCTTCTCTAGTGCTTTGTGCAGTCTAGCTGTCACCGGGGTGGATTCTATGTTTTTACAGAAGGTCCTACAGTTTTTGCCTTTTTGCCTTTCTGATCTCTTTGTTGTAGGTGGTGAGCACCTCGGAGTATTCTAGCCAATTTCCGTATTGCTTGGCTTTGTTGAAAAGCCTACGTACTTTTGCTTATAATGTAGAAAAACTTTTGTTCTACCATTTTTCATCTTAATGCTCCTTCACAGTTTTTACCGGGCACTTGGATTCAAATGCCGTAGTGATTGCTACATTTATTTCTCCTACAGCCTGCTCTAGTACGGTGAAGTGTTTAATGCTACCCCGCACTGTCACCTGCTCTAGGTTCTCTTTCAGTTGGGAACTAAACAGGCCGCACAGTTTGTCTGGGGTTTCGAATGCGGGTGTTTTCCTCACTCGCTCGTTCCAGCACAAACTCCATGATCCTATGATCTGACATTGAGGGTTCACTCGAAACTCTCCACTTTTTAATTAGTTTACTTATGTTAGCGCTACCTACCCTAATATCCAGTACCTCATTTCTGGCCTTAGTGACAAAAGTTGGTGTGTTCCTGACGTTGTACACAATTAAGTTTTCTTTAATGAGGTGTTCTAAATGGTACTCTCTTATTAGTAAGTAACTTTGTTATTAGTGTCCGTGCTGACCCACATCTCGTTGTGGGCGTTCACGTCACATTAACGCTTAACAAAACCCAACAGAAACAAAACCAAACAATGTGAAGTAGCTAAAATCATACTTCCTTATTTTGCTCGGATTATCTTTTGGTCGTGAGTTGCGTTTTCGCGAACTGAGGCAGACGAACTTGAATGATTTAGACTAGCAGGTGTCTGCTGGGATATTTCGTCCGACGATGCTGGTTGTCATCACCTTTTCGTTTTAAAGACCCAGATATTAGCCAATTGTCCATATTTCAGCAATAAAAGTAGAAACTCAAATTCGTTTACCTCCTCATGTAATTTTCTACATTTCTTGAAGATTTTACAACAGAGAAGTCCTCTACATTTCTTTTTCTGATCGTTTTCGTTTTCTGATTGACAAATGACAACTTGTCTGTTAAATACATTGTAATGAGATTATTGCTATTTTTGTATCTTTGTATCTATTTTTGTATGGGGCAGAAATTTGGGGTGTGAAAGAGGAAAACGACATAGAGAGAGTGCAGTTACAGTTCATAAAGAGGGCCCTGCAGCTAGAAAAGTCCACCCCCTGGTACATCGTTCAACAAGAAGCAAATTCTAACAAGGTGGCAAACACCGCGGTTATGAGAGTGGCTAAATTTGAAAGGAAAGTGAATAGTGCGGGAGAAGAAAGAATAGTGAAAGACGTTTTGAAAGCGGTAAGAAAGGAGGGTAAAGGGAGTAATAAGGAAACAAAATGGGGATGTCTGCGCAAGCGTATGTATGAAAGAGGGGGATGGAACCAAGAAGAGATCGAGAGAATGATGAATGAGGGAATGTTAGTGGAAAGGATTCTGGCAGATAGACTACTGGAGATAGAGCTGCAAGAGAGACAAAGACACATAGGTGAGAGTACCTATAATAGAGACTACAGCAAAATCCAAGTTTTTGGCAGATGTCCAGAGTATCTAGTTAATCCTAAAGCCCCACAGGTAGCGATTGCCCGGTTTAGGTGCGGTAGTGAGGAAAGGGGTAGAAGATATTGGATGGCTGCAACAGATAGGACTTGTCGAGTATGCGGAGAAGGGGAGGAGCTCTGGGAACATTGGGTGTTAAGCTGTAAGAAATGTGAATGGAGCGAAGAGGAAAAGTTAGTGGCGAAAAACTGGAAGAAGGTTATGGATGAGAGTGGCTCCGGTTTTGTGTACATGAAAAAAATATTGAAGTGCAAAGGACAGGGTTAAAGGCTTCCTTTTTTTGTTTTGTTTTTTTTTTTTTTTTTTTTTTTTTGATCTAAGAACTTTTGAACTGTTTATTTTTTGCTGTATTAATTTGGATATTTTTATTTTCCGTTTCATTCTGGTGTCTTTTGTTTTTTGTTTTCTTTGTTTTTATTTTTTGTTCTATACTTGTCACAACACTAATGTACGAACGGTCGTGTATTTACATTTATGCCAATAAAGGATTATTATGTATCTATTTTTGTATCTTTGTATCTATTTTTGTATATAAGTATCGGAGTATTATATTCTATTCGGTGTTTAAATGATATAAATCCCAGGCATTGTAACATAGAATTTACAGGTTTATATGTTACATTTAATTATTTTACGCATACATCTGTTTGTATAATTTTGAGACTTTTTATCAAATATGTCGGAAGCTTATACAAGACAATTAACATGCGGTAGTATCAATGTTTTGTATAAAAATGATTTTTTTGTGCGCATGTGTCGCCATGTTTTGCGGGCACTTTTTGACATATAACCAGTGAAAATAACAAAATGTGCTTTGTACTTTCATATTACCGCCTTTTAAACATGGCAGACGCGCTTTACTATGAGTACTCGAGTTATATTTACAGGATCAAAATTAACTTGCTCAAACAATTCTTTTAAATCCGTACCAGATACACATAGCATTGTGTCAGCTGCAAGAATTTCAATTAGTGATGTAACGAATATTCGTATTCGCATATTCGGGAATATTCGCATATATCTTGAGTTGATTGTAGATTCTAGATGATTGTAGATTGAGTTGATTGATAATAGTCATCGAATTCAGATTCGCATTCGCAAAACTAATGCGAATTATTTATTATTCGGGATTTTATTATTTGTGGATGCATAAAGACATAAAGACTCTTTGATTTGCAAAATACGCTCTAATATATAAAACGTGCTGTGTCCTCATTTTGTTGCACATTTTTGTATAATCTTGAGGGGTGTTTGATTAAGCTTTTTCCGTAAAGTTCTAAGCTCGTCTTGAGCAGTATTCGATTGTTTTGCCATCTTCTTGCATTTTTGTTATGGTAGACACAACAGTTTCTTGAGCTTTAATCTCGTCTTTTAACAAGATTTGAATCTTTTTTGAAGCACAGTCGAATGTGTTGAACATTAAGAATTTTAAGAATCTGAACATTTTTCACTAGAAAATGATATTTTCGCAAAGGACTTAATTCGTGAATTTTCTGGCTCACTTTGCCATATAATTCATCGCAGATTAAAGAAGTGAGATACTAAACAGACTTTAAATTATACGATGGACATGGGTCTTATTCTACTTTACTAGTCTTAAGAATCAAATAGATTCCACGAAACTAAATGGCGAGTCTTCCAACGCAATCATTTCACTTATTGATATAAGTTAGAATTTTTTCGAAACATTCTTGAAGTGACATCTATTTAGTGCCAGATTTAGTAGTTTCGTGAGAATATGATGCAAGTGCAATTCCCTTTATTGCATTCTGCTTAACTTTTTCGCATTTTTTTTAAATTCAGTAAACTCGGTTTTATGCATTGACTTTATCATATGATTGATATTGTATGATATGATATTGTACTGAATCAGCTCTATGCTTAGCACAAAGTTGACTCCTAACACATTGCAGTCCTTTGACGTACTAATACGTTTCTTTTATTTGAAAAGGTATAAGGAGTTTTCTCTTTGAACTTTGGGGATCGTTTTGCTACCAAATAAAAATAATACAGTTAAAATTTGAGCTCTTTATCTCGAGCCGTTATCGAGATATTAAAAAAAAAACTAACTACTTTTTCGATTTAATTTTTTTTCCATAGTAAAATTGAAATTTAATAAGCTCCGATTTTTACCAATACTTACGAGTAAAAGGCATGAAATTAAACTTTTGTTATGATTCCCAAATCGAGACCCGATTTTTAAGAAAAGAAATAAAACTAAAATTATTTTTTTGATCGTATTTTTGAAAAGTGTCATCCGCCAAATTTTGTCACAAAATGTCTTCTGTAATCCTTTATACTCAGGAATTGTTTCCATTTTTTTGATGTGGTGGAATAATGCGCAAATAATTAGAAACGATTTTTTTTATTCGTTTCTAATTGCTAAAAAATATTTTAAAAAATAATTTTTCTAATGATATATGTGAAAATGGCATTTTTTCCACGGCTTACCCTACATGAAAGTGACATTTTTTCATTCTAGAGATGAAAATATTTTCACATCTAGAGACGAAAATGAGCATTTTAAATTTATGATTTTCTCCATTAAAACACTAAACTACCCAAATTTGCATGGACTTTCTTATTAATTACATCAATTTCAATGAAATATTTTATGTACAAACGTAAAAGAAGCCTGAAACTATTTAAAAAACCAAAATAAAATTAGGACATATGACTTGAAAAGTATCACCTATGAGAATTCAATATGTTACCATGGAAACGACCAAACGAACAATTTGTATTGACAGTTCTGACAGTCCGCTACGAATTGGATTTATTAAAGTCGAATTATGGATTCTACAACCGAAATCAGTAGAAAAAATTGCATTTACTACTCGAGATGAAAGTGTTTTTTTTGTTCGGTGTGATTGCTAACTCGCTGGCGCTGTGAGCACTCCCACCTCACCAAAAAAACGCCTTTCTCTTGCTGTAAAATATGCTATTTCGACTTCATTTTACACAAGCCCAAATAACTAAAAAAGATCCTTAAACATTAAAACCAAATCATGCAAAAATACATTTGAAAAAATCGGAATGTCACTCAAGCTCTAGTCATTTTTTTTATTTAGATTAAAAAAATGGGAATTCGAACGCTACAATATCTTTTATTTTTAGTTTGGCCCGTGAACAAATGGTATCTGACTACTGTGATGAAGTGATGAACTCATTTGAAAAGTGATGAACTCATTTTGGCGACAGCCTGAGAGTGGGTCTCTTTCGACTGGTGCCCTCTCTCGGATCGTGGAGCTTATGCTCCATCTGATCCGCCAATTCTGTGGCGGTTAAGTCCCGCACACACGGATTATATTTTTGTTTGGATTTTTTCTTCATATAAATCCCACGAGTCGCAAGGGAACTAAAGGTCCGCCATGTCGGAGCCTTTAATTTCAACATTAAAACCCAATTCTATCGCGTTTCTGTAAAATTTAATACATTTTTTCTGCCGTTTTGAGAGCAATTAGTTCCATTTTATTAACAATATTGAACAAGGGGCGTTGCTTTTAATTGCTCGGGCGACACGACCAGTTTTAGATTTATTTCACGCCATGGGGGCCCACATAAATTTTACATTTAACGCATCGTTGTACGAGATGATTGCGCCATTCCCCATTGTTTTTCAAATATATAAATAAAAAAATCCCTTTGTTCTATATAACAATTATTTTGATCAATTACAACCCTTATTTTCAAAACCAACTACATGATATATTGCCTGATCAATACCACCTATTCTCGTTCTTCTATTAGAATGAACAGTGTGATCTGTCTAGTATTGTCTAATTAGTCTAAACCAGACTTGGCTGTATATTCTCAGTCTTGTCTGTTTAGTCTTGTCTGTCTAGTCTTGTCTGTCTAGTTTTATCTGTCTAATCTTGTCTGTCCAGTCTTGTCTGTCCAGTCTTGTATGTCTAGTCTTGTCTGTGTGTCTTGTCGGTCTAGTCTTGTCTGTCTAGTCTTGTCTGTCTAGTCTTGTCTGTCTAGTCTTGTCTGCCTAGTCTTGTCTGTCTAGTCTTGTCTGTCTAGTCTTGTCTGTCTAGTCTTGTCTGTCTAGTCTTGTCTGTCTAGTCTTGTCTGTCTAGTCTTGTCTGTCTAGTCTTGTCTGTCTAGTCTTGTCTGTCTAGTCTTGTCTGTCTAGTCTTGTCTGTCTAGTCTTGTCTGTCTAGTCTTGTCTGTCTAGTCTTGTCTGTCTAGTCTTGTCTGTCTAGTCTTGTCTGTCTAGTCTTGTCTGTCTAGTCTTGTCTGTCTAGTCTTGTCTGTCTAGTCTTGTCTGTCTAGTCTTGTCTGTCTAGTCTTGTCTGTCTAGTCTTGTCTGTCTAGTCTTGTCTGTCTAGTCTTGTCTGTCTAGTCTTGTCTGTCTAGTCTTGTCTGTCTAGTCTTGTCTGTCTAGTCTTGTCTGTCTAGTCTTGTCTGTCTAGTCTTGTCTGTCTAGTCTTGTCTGTCTAGTCTTGTCTGTCTAGTCTTGTCTGTCTAGTCTTGTCTGTCTAGTCTTGTCTGTCTAGTCTTGTCTGTCTAGTCTTGTCTGTCTAGTCTTGTCTGTCTAGTCTTGTCTGTCTAGTCTTGTCTGTCTAGTCTTGTCTGTCTAGTCTTGTCTGTCTAGTCTTGTCTGTCTAGTCTTGTCTGTCTAGTCTTGTCTGTCTAGTCTTGTCTGTCTAGTCTTGTCTGTCTAGTCTTGTCTGTCTAGTCTTGTCTGTCTAGTCTTGTCTGTCTAGTCTTGTCTGTCTAGTCTTGTCTGTCTAGTCTTGTCTGTCTAGTCTTGTCTGTCTAGTCTTGTCTGTCTAGTCTTGTCTGTCTAGTCTTGTCTGTCTAGTCTTGTCTGTCTAGTCTTGTCTGTCTAGTCTTGTCTGTCTAGTCTTGTCTGTCTAGTCTTGTCTGTCTAGTCTTGTCTGTCTAGTCTTGTCTGTCTAGTCTTGTCTGTCTAGTCTTGTCTGTCTAGTCTTGTCTGTCTAGTCTTGTCTGTCTAGTCTTGTCTGTCTAGTCTTGTCTGTCTAGTCTTGTCTGTCTAGTCTTGTCTGTCTAGTCTTGTCTGTCTAGTCTTCTCTGTCTAGTCTTGTCTGTCTAGTATTGTCTGTCTAGTCTTGTCTGTCTAGTCTTGTCTGTCTAGTCTTGTCTGTCTAGTCTTGTCTGTCTAGTCTTGTCTGTCTAGTCTTGTCTGTCTAGTCTTGTCTGTCTAGTCTTGTCTGTCTAGTCTTGTCTGTCTAGTCTTGTCTGTCTAGTCTTGTCTGTCTAGTCTTGTCTGTCTAGTCTTGTCTGTCTAGTCTTGTCTGTCTAGTCTTGTCTGTCTAGTCTTGTCTGTCTAGTCTTGTCTGTCTAGTCTTGTCTGTCTAGTCTTGTCTGTCTAGTCTTGTCTGTCTAGTCTTGTCTGTCTAGTCTTGTCTGTCTAGTCTTGTCTGTCTAGTCTTGTCTGTCTAGTCTTGTCTGTCTAGTCTTGTCTGTCTAGTCTTGTCTGTCTAGTCTTGTCTGTCTAGTCTTGTCTGTCTAGTCTTGTCTGTCTAGTCTTGTCTGTCTAGTCTTGTCTGTCTAGTCTTGTCTGTCTAGTCTTGTCTGTCTAGTCTTGTCTGTCTAGTCTTGTCTGTCTAGTCTTGTCTGTCTAGTCTTGTCTGTCTAGTCTTGTCTGTCTAGTCTTGTCTGTCTAGTCTTGTCTGTCTAGTCTTGTCTGTCTAGTCTTGTCTGTCTAGTCTTGTCTGTCTAGTCTTGTCTGTCTAGTCTTGTCTGTCTAGTCTTGTCTGTCTAGTCTTGTCTGTCTAGTCTTGTCTGTCTAGTCTTGTCTGTCTAGTCTTGTCTGTCTAGTCTTGTCTGTCTAGTCTTGTCTGTCTAGTCTTGTCTGTCTAGTCTTGTCTGTCTAGTCTTGTCTGTCTAGTCTTGTCTGTCTAGTCTTGTCTGTCTAGTCTTGTCTGTCTAGTCTTGTCTGTCTAGTCTTGTCTGTCTAGTCTTGTCTGTCTAGTCTTGTCTGTCTAGTCTTGTCTGTCTAGTCTTGTCTGTCTAGTCTTGTCTGTCTAGTCTTGTCTGTCTAGTCTTGTCTGTCTAGTCTTGTCTGTCTAGTCTTGTCTGTCTAGTCTTGTCTGTCTAGTCTTGTCTGTCTAGTCTTGTCTGTCTAGTCTTGTCTGTCTAGTCTTGTCTGTCTAGTCTTGTCTGTCTAGTCTTGTCTGTCTAGTCTTGTCTGTCTAGTCTTGTCTGTCTAGTCTTGTCTGTCTAGTCTTGTCTGTCTAGTCTTGTCTGTCTAGTCTTGTCTGTCTAGTCTTGTCTGTCTAGTCTTGTCTGTCTAGTCTTGTCTGTCTAGTCTTGTCTGTCTAGTCTTGTCTGTCTAGTCTTGTCTGTCTAGTCTTGTCTGTCTAGTCTTGTCTGTCTAGTCTTGTCTGTCTAGTCTTGTCTGTCTAGTCTTGTCTGTCTAGTCTTGTCTGTCTAGTCTTGTCTGTCTAGTCTTGTCTGTCTAGTCTTGTCTGTCTAGTCTTGTCTGTCTAGTCTTGTCTGTCTAGTCTTGTCTGTCTAGTCTTGTCTGTCTAGTCTTGTCTGTCTAGTCTTGTCTGTCTAGTCTTGTCTGTCTAGTCTTGTCTGTCTAGTCTTGTCTGTCTAGTCTTGTCTGTCTAGTCTTGTCTGTCTAGTCTTGTCTGTCTAGTCTTGTCTGTCTAGTCTTGTCTGTCTAGTCTTGTCTGTCTAGTCTTGTCTGTCTAGTCTTGTCTGTCTAGTCTTGTCTGTCTAGTCTTGTCTGTCTAGTCTTGTCTGTCTAGTCTTGTCTGTCTAGTCTTGTCTGTCTAGTCTTGTCTGTCTAGTCTTGTCTGTCTAGTCTTGTCTGTCTAGTCTTGTCTGTCTAGTCTTGTCTGTCTAGTCTTGTCTGTCTAGTCTTGTCTGTCTAGTCTTGTCTGTCTAGTCTTGTCTGTCTAGTCTTGTCTGTCTAGTCTTGTCTGTCTAGTCTTGTCTGTCTAGTCTTGTCTGTCTAGTCTTGTCTGTCTAGTCTTGTCTGTCTAGTCTTGTCTGTCTAGTCTTGTCTGTCTAGTCTTGTCTGTCTAGTCTTGTCTGTCTAGTCTTGTCTGTCTAGTCTTGTCTGTCTAGTCTTGTCTGTCTAGTCTTGTCTGTCTAGTCTTGTCTGTCTAGTCTTGTCTGTCTAGTCTTGTCTGTCTAGTCTTGTCTGTCTAGTCTTGTCTGTCTAGTCTTGTCTGTCTAGTCTTGTCTGTCTAGTCTTGTCTGTCTAGTCTTGTCTGTCTAGTCTTGTCTGTCTAGTCTTGTCTGTCTAGTCTTGTCTGTCTAGTCTTGTCTGTCTAGTCTTGTCTGTCTAGTCTTGTCTGTCTAGTCTTGTCTGTCTAGTCTTGTCTGTCTAGTCTTGTCTGTCTAGTCTTGTCTGTCTAGTCTTGTCTGTCTAGTCTTGTCTGTCTAGTCTTGTCTGTCTAGTCTTGTCTGTCTAGTCTTGTCTGTCTAGTCTTGTCTGTCTAGTCTTGTCTGTCTAGTCTTGTCTGTCTAGTCTTGTCTGTCTAGTCTTGTCTGTCTAGTCTTGTCTGTCTAGTCTTGTCTGTCTAGTCTTGTCTGTCTAGTCTTGTCTGTCTAGTCTTGTCTGTCTAGTCTTGTCTGTCTAGTCTTGTCTGTCTAGTCTTGTCTGTCTAGTCTTGTCTGTCTAGTCTTGTCTGTCTAGTCTTGTCTGTCTAGTCTTGTCTGTCTAGTCTTGTCTGTCTAGTCTTGTCTGTCTAGTCTTGTCTGTCTAGTCTTGTCTGTCTAGTCTTGTCTGTCTAGTCTTGTCTGTCTAGTCTTGTCTGTCTAGTCTTGTCTGTCTAGTCTTGTCTGTCTAGTCTTGTCTGTCTAGTCTTGTCTGTCTAGTCTTGTCTGTCTAGTCTTGTCTGTCTAGTCTTGTCTGTCTAGTCTTGTCTGTCTAGTCTTGTCTGTCTAGTCTTGTCTGTCTAGTCTTGTCTGTCTAGTCTTGTCTGTCTAGTCTTGTCTGTCTAGTCTTGTCTGTCTAGTCTTGTCTGTCTAGTCTTGTCTGTCTAGTCTTGTCTGTCTAGTCTTGTCTGTCTAGTCTTGTCTGTCTAGTCTTGTCTGTCTAGTCTTGTCTGTCTAGTCTTGTCTGTCTAGTCTTGTCTGTCTAGTCTTGTCTGTCTAGTCTTGTCTGTCTAGTCTTGTCTGTCTAGTCTTGTCTGTCTAGTCTTGTCTGTCTAGTCTTGTCTGTCTAGTCTTGTCTGTCTAGTCTTGTCTGTCTAGTCTTGTCTGTCTAGTCTTGTCTGTCTAGTCTTGTCTGTCTAGTCTTGTCTGTCTAGTCTTGTCTGTCTAGTCTTGTCTGTCTAGTCTTGTCTGTCTAGTCTTGTCTGTCTAGTCTTGTCTGTCTAGTCTTGTCTGTCTAGTCTTGTCTGTCTAGTCTTGTCTGTCTAGTCTTGTCTGTCTAGTCTTGTCTGTCTAGTCTTGTCTGTCTAGTCTTGTCTGTCTAGTCTTGTCTGTCTAGTCTTGTCTGTCTAGTCTTGTCTGTCTAGTCTTGTCTGTCTAGTCTTGTCTGTCTAGTCTTGTCTGTCTAGTCTTGTCTGTCTAGTCTTGTCTGTCTAGTCTTGTCTGTCTAGTCTTGTCTGTCTAGTCTTGTCTGTCTAGTCTTGTCTGTCTAGTCTTGTCTGTCTAGTCTTGTCTGTCTAGTCTTGTCTGTCTAGTCTTGTCTGTCTAGTCTTGTCTGTCTAGTCTTGTCTGTCTAGTCTTGTCTGTCTAGTCTTGTCTGTCTAGTCTTGTCTGTCTAGTCTTGTCTGTCTAGTCTTGTCTGTCTAGTCTTGTCTGTCTAGTCTTGTCTGTCTAGTCTTGTCTGTCTAGTCTTGTCTGTCTAGTCTTGTCTGTCTAGTCTTGTCTGTCTAGTCTTGTCTGTCTAGTCTTGTCTGTCTAGTCTTGTCTGTCTAGTCTTGTCTGTCTAGTCTTGTCTGTCTAGTCTTGTCTGTCTAGTCTTGTCTGTCTAGTCTTGTCTGTCTAGTCTTGTCTGTCTAGTCTTGTCTGTCTAGTCTTGTCTGTCTAGTCTTGTCTGTCTAGTCTTGTCTGTCTAGTCTTGTCTGTCTAGTCTTGTCTGTCTAGTCTTGTCTGTCTAGTCTTGTCTGTCTAGTCTTGTCTGTCTAGTCTTGTCTGTCTAGTCTTGTCTGTCTAGTCTTGTCTGTCTAGTCTTGTCTGTCTAGTCTTGTCTGTCTAGTCTTGTCTGTCTAGTCTTGTCTGTCTAGTCTTGTCTGTCTAGTCTTGTCTGTCTAGTCTTGTCTGTCTAGTCTTGTCTGTCTAGTCTTGTCTGTCTAGTCTTGTCTGTCTAGTCTTGTCTGTCTAGTCTTGTCTGTCTAGTCTTGTCTGTCTAGTCTTGTCTGTCTAGTCTTGTCTGTCTAGTCTTGTCTGTCTAGTCTTGTCTGTCTAGTCTTGTCTGTCTAGTCTTGTCTGTCTAGTCTTGTCTGTCTAGTCTTGTCTGTCTAGTCTTGTCTGTCTAGTCTTGTCTGTCTAGTCTTGTCTGTCTAGTCTTGTCTGTCTAGTCTTGTCTGTCTAGTCTTGTCTGTCTAGTCTTGTCTGTCTAGTCTTGTCTGTCTAGTCTTGTCTGTCTAGTCTTGTCTGTCTAGTCTTGTCTGTCTAGTCTTGTCTGTCTAGTCTTGTCTGTCTAGTCTTGTCTGTCTAGTCTTGTCTGTCTAGTCTTGTCTGTCTAGTCTTGTCTGTCTAGTCTTGTCTGTCTAGTCTTGTCTGTCTAGTCTTGTCTGTCTAGTCTTGTCTGTCTAGTCTTGTCTGTCTAGTCTTGTCTGTCTAGTCTTGTCTGTCTAGTCTTGTCTGTCTAGTCTTGTCTGTCTAGTCTTGTCTGTCTAGTCTTGTCTGTCTAGTCTTGTCTGTCTAGTCTTGTCTGTCTAGTCTTGTCTGTCTAGTCTTGTCTGTCTAGTCTTGTCTGTCTAGTCTTGTCTGTCTAGTCTTGTCTGTCTAGTCTTGTCTGTCTAGTCTTGTCTGTCTAGTCTTGTCTGTCTAGTCTTGTCTGTCTAGTCTTGTCTGTCTAGTCTTGTCTGTCTAGTCTTGTCTGTCTAGTCTTGTCTGTCTAGTCTTGTCTGTCTAGTCTTGTCTGTCTAGTCTTGTCTGTCTAGTCTTGTCTGTCTAGTCTTGTCTGTCTAGTCTTGTCTGTCTAGTCTTGTCTGTCTAGTCTTGTCTGTCTAGTCTTGTCTGTCTAGTCTTGTCTGTCTAGTCTTGTCTGTCTAGTCTTGTCTGTCTAGTCTTGTCTGTCTAGTCTTGTCTGTCTAGTCTTGTCTGTCTAGTCTTGTCTGTCTAGTCTTGTCTGTCTAGTCTTGTCTGTCTAGTCTTGTCTGTCTAGTCTTGTCTGTCTAGTCTTGTCTGTCTAGTCTTGTCTGTCTAGTCTTGTCTGTCTAGTCTTGTCTGTCTAGTCTTGTCTGTCTAGTCTTGTCTGTCTAGTCTTGTCTGTCTAGTCTTGTCTGTCTAGTCTTGTCTGTCTAGTCTTGTCTGTCTAGTCTTGTCTGTCTAGTCTTGTCTGTCTAGTCTTGTCTGTCTAGTCTTGTCTGTCTAGTCTTGTCTGTCTAGTCTTGTCTGTCTAGTCTTGTCTGTCTAGTCTTGTCTGTCTAGTCTTGTCTGTCTAGTCTTGTCTGTCTAGTCTTGTCTGTCTAGTCTTGTCTGTCTAGTCTTGTCTGTCTAGTCTTGTCTGTCTAGTCTTGTCTGTCTAGTCTTGTCTGTCTAGTCTTGTCTGTCTAGTCTTGTCTGTCTAGTCTTGTCTGTCTAGTCTTGTCTGTCTAGTCTTGTCTGTCTAGTCTTGTCTGTCTAGTCTTGTCTGTCTAGTCTTGTCTGTCTAGTCTTGTCTGTCTAGTCTTGTCTGTCTAGTCTTGTCTGTCTAGTCTTGTCTGTCTAGTCTTGTCTGTCTAGTCTTGTCTGTCTAGTCTTGTCTGTCTAGTCTTGTCTGTCTAGTCTTGTCTGTCTAGTCTTGTCTGTCTAGTCTTGTCTGTCTAGTCTTGTCTGTCTAGTCTTGTCTGTCTAGTCTTGTCTGTCTAGTCTTGTCTGTCTAGTCTTGTCTGTCTAGTCTTGTCTGTCTAGTCTTGTCTGTCTAGTCTTGTCTGTCTAGTCTTGTCTGTCTAGTCTTGTCTGTCTAGTCTTGTCTGTCTAGTCTTGTCTGTCTAGTCTTGTCTGTCTAGTCTTGTCTGTCTAGTCTTGTCTGTCTAGTCTTGTCTGTCTAGTCTTGTCTGTCTAGTCTTGTCTGTCTAGTCTTGTCTGTCTAGTCTTGTCTGTCTAGTCTTGTCTGTCTAGTCTTGTCTGTCTAGTCTTGTCTGTCTAGTCTTGTCTGTCTAGTCTTGTCTGTCTAGTCTTGTCTGTCTAGTCTTGTCTGTCTAGTCTTGTCTGTCTAGTCTTGTCTGTCTAGTCTTGTCTGTCTAGTCTTGTCTGTCTAGTCTTGTCTGTCTAGTCTTGTCTGTCTAGTCTTGTCTGTCTAGTCTTGTCTGTCTAGTCTTGTCTGTCTAGTCTTGTCTGTCTAGTCTTGTCTGTCTAGTCTTGTCTGTCTAGTCTTGTCTGTCTAGTCTTGTCTGTCTAGTCTTGTCTGTCTAGTCTTGTCTGTCTAGTCTTGTCTGTCTAGTCTTGTCTGTCTAGTCTTGTCTGTCTAGTCTTGTCTGTCTAGTCTTGTCTGTCTAGTCTTGTCTGTCTAGTCTTGTCTGTCTAGTCTTGTCTGTCTAGTCTTGTCTGTCTAGTCTTGTCTGTCTAGTCTTGTCTGTCTAGTCTTGTCTGTCTAGTCTTGTCTGTCTAGTCTTGTCTGTCTAGTCTTGTCTGTCTAGTCTTGTCTGTCTAGTCTTGTCTGTCTAGTCTTGTCTGTCTAGTCTTGTCTGTCTAGTCTTGTCTGTCTAGTCTTGTCTGTCTAGTCTTGTCTGTCTAGTCTTGTCTGTCTAGTCTTGTCTGTCTAGTCTTGTCTGTCTAGTCTTGTCTGTCTAGTCTTGTCTGTCTAGTCTTGTCTGTCTAGTCTTGTCTGTCTAGTCTTGTCTGTCTAGTCTTGTCTGTCTAGTCTTGTCTGTCTAGTCTTGTCTGTCTAGTCTTGTCTGTCTAGTCTTGTCTGTCTAGTCTTGTCTGTCTAGTCTTGTCTGTCTAGTCTTGTCTGTCTAGTCTTGTCTGTCTAGTCTTGTCTGTCTAGTCTTGTCTGTCTAGTCTTGTCTGTCTAGTCTTGTCTGTCTAGTCTTGTCTGTCTAGTCTTGTCTGTCTAGTCTTGTCTGTCTAGTCTTGTCTGTCTAGTCTTGTCTGTCTAGTCTTGTCTGTCTAGTCTTGTCTGTCTAGTCTTGTCTGTCTAGTCTTGTCTGTCTAGTCTTGTCTGTCTAGTCTTGTCTGTCTAGTCTTGTCTGTCTAGTCTTGTCTGTCTAGTCTTGTCTGTCTAGTCTTGTCTGTCTAGTCTTGTCTGTCTAGTCTTGTCTGTCTAGTCTTGTCTGTCTAGTCTTGTCTGTCTAGTCTTGTCTGTCTAGTCTTGTCTGTCTAGTCTTGTCTGTCTAGTCTTGTCTGTCTAGTCTTGTCTGTCTAGTCTTGTCTGTCTAGTCTTGTCTGTCTAGTCTTGTCTGTCTAGTCTTGTCTGTCTAGTCTTGTCTGTCTAGTCTTGTCTGTCTAGTCTTGTCTGTCTAGTCTTGTCTGTCTAGTCTTGTCTGTCTAGTCTTGTCTGTCTAGTCTTGTCTGTCTAGTCTTGTCTGTCTAGTCTTGTCTGTCTAGTCTTGTCTGTCTAGTCTTGTCTGTCTAGTCTTGTCTGTCTAGTCTTGTCTGTCTAGTCTTGTCTGTCTAGTCTTGTCTGTCTAGTCTTGTCTGTCTAGTCTTGTCTGTCTAGTCTTGTCTGTCTAGTCTTGTCTGTCTAGTCTTGTCTGTCTAGTCTTGTCTGTCTAGTCTTGTCTGTCTAGTCTTGTCTGTCTAGTCTTGTCTGTCTAGTCTTGTCTGTCTAGTCTTGTCTGTCTAGTCTTGTCTGTCTAGTCTTGTCTGTCTAGTCTTGTCTGTCTAGTCTTGTCTGTCTAGTCTTGTCTGTCTAGTCTTGTCTGTCTAGTCTTGTCTGTCTAGTCTTGTCTGTCTAGTCTTGTCTGTCTAGTCTTGTCTGTCTAGTCTTGTCTGTCTAGTCTTGTCTGTCTAGTCTTGTCTGTCTAGTCTTGTCTGTCTAGTCTTGTCTGTCTAGTCTTGTCTGTCTAGTCTTGTCTGTCTAGTCTTGTCTGTCTAGTCTTGTCTGTCTAGTCTTGTCTGTCTAGTCTTGTCTGTCTAGTCTTGTCTGTCTAGTCTTGTCTGTCTAGTCTTGTCTGTCTAGTCTTGTCTGTCTAGTCTTGTCTGTCTAGTCTTGTCTGTCTAGTCTTGTCTGTCTAGTCTTGTCTGTCTAGTCTTGTCTGTCTAGTCTTGTCTGTCTAGTCTTGTCTGTCTAGTCTTGTCTGTCTAGTCTTGTCTGTCTAGTCTTGTCTGTCTAGTCTTGTCTGTCTAGTCTTGTCTGTCTAGTCTTGTCTGTCTAGTCTTGTCTGTCTAGTCTTGTCTGTCTAGTCTTGTCTGTCTAGTCTTGTCTGTCTAGTCTTGTCTGTCTAGTCTTGTCTGTCTAGTCTTGTCTGTCTAGTCTTGTCTGTCTAGTCTTGTCTGTCTAGTCTTGTCTGTCTAGTCTTGTCTGTCTAGTCTTGTCTGTCTAGTCTTGTCTGTCTAGTCTTGTCTGTCTAGTCTTGTCTGTCTAGTCTTGTCTGTCTAGTCTTGTCTGTCTAGTCTTGTCTGTCTAGTCTTGTCTGTCTAGTCTTGTCTGTCTAGTCTTGTCTGTCTAGTCTTGTCTGTCTAGTCTTGTCTGTCTAGTCTTGTCTGTCTAGTCTTGTCTGTCTAGTCTTGTCTGTCTAGTCTTGTCTGTCTAGTCTTGTCTGTCTAGTCTTGTCTGTCTAGTCTTGTCTGTCTAGTCTTGTCTGTCTAGTCTTGTCTGTCTAGTCTTGTCTGTCTAGTCTTGTCTGTCTAGTCTTGTCTGTCTAGTCTTGTCTGTCTAGTCTTGTCTGTCTAGTCTTGTCTGTCTAGTCTTGTCTGTCTAGTCTTGTCTGTCTAGTCTTGTCTGTCTAGTCTTGTCTGTCTAGTCTTGTCTGTCTAGTCTTGTCTGTCTAGTCTTGTCTGTCTAGTCTTGTCTGTCTAGTCTTGTCTGTCTAGTCTTGTCTGTCTAGTCTTGTCTGTCTAGTCTTGTCTGTCTAGTCTTGTCTGTCTAGTCTTGTCTGTCTAGTCTTGTCTGTCTAGTCTTGTCTGTCTAGTCTTGTCTGTCTAGTCTTGTCTGTCTAGTCTTGTCTGTCTAGTCTTGTCTGTCTAGTCTTGTCTGTCTAGTCTTGTCTGTCTAGTCTTGTCTGTCTAGTCTTGTCTGTCTAG